>JABFEA020000054.1:1856972-1870299 GCA_019775915.2 Cyphomyrus plagiostoma
ATGGGTCTTGGGGCCCTGACACAGACTGAGGGCATGGGTCTTGGGGCCCTGACACAGACTGAGGGCATGGGTCTTGGGGCCCTGACACAGACTGAGGGCATGGGTCTTGGAACCCTGTTCCACTCATACAGAGGTCATCTTGATGAACTTCTGACAGTGGCTGTTTGGTCTCAGGAGACGGAGTGTCTTTAAGGTCACTCTCTGACATGGTGCTCTCTGTAAGGACAAAGTGGAACAAATAGTAGCTACTAGTACCATCATATTCATTCATACGCTGAAGTCAACTAAATTAATTCAGTGTCTTTTTGGACTAGACTTAATGCAACTAATTTAAAAGTGCATAATTTAAACATTCAAAGATGAAGCTCTGTTGCAGTTTAATACATCTACAGTAGAGAAAGTCATGAATGATTTGCTTATGGCCGCTGATTATTGTGGCATATCCCCATTGGTTCTGCTGGAAATAAGCACAGCATTTGATACCGCTGACCATGACATTTTATTATGACATTTATATGGTGCAGCGTACGGCTCAGGGGGCCTCTGAGCAGAAGGTCGCCGGTTTGAGCCTGGCCTTTGCCACATCTGTGAGTCCTTAGCCAAGGCCCTTAACCCGCGGGCTGCCCATCCAGGCCAGCTTTCTCTCGCCTATGGAGAACAAGTTGGGGGAGGCGTAAAGATGACTTCCCCATGGGGATCAAAAAGGTACCAGTTTATGAGGAAGGCTGGAGCCTTTGGAAAAGGCAAGCACCAGTTTGTCCATGTGAACAATGAATCCACTGGAGTGAGTTATGGGGTCCCGCAAGGCTCTGTCCTGGGCCCACTACTGTTTGCCTTATACAAGTTGTCCTTTGGTGACATTATTAGGAAACACAGTGTGCGTCTTTTCATCATTATGCAGATGACACAAGCTGTACATATCTGTTTTAACAGATTAGTTGTTACAGCTGTCAAAGACTGAGGAAAGATTTGGCAAGTCAGGAACTAATGGCCGGTAACGTTGATTGGGTAAATCCTGACAAAACAGAGGTATTTCTGTTGGGCCTGAGAACAGCCCAGGGTTTTGCTGACATCATAGAAATTGATGGCTGCCTAGTCAATGTAAGTACAGTGGTTACTTGGTGTCACTTTTGCCTCAGCTCTGTCTTTGGATGCTCATGTAAATAAAGTTAAATAAAAACTTCTTACATCTGAGGAATACTGCAACATGTAGAACAATGCTCTCACTGTAGTTACTACACACCTTCATAAGCTCTAGACTGGAATACTGCAACATGTAGAACAATGCTCTCACTTCAGTCCACACACACCTTCATAAGCTCTAGACTGGAATACTGCAACGCCCTATTTGTTGGGTGGTGCCTCTGCATCATTAAATAAACTACAGTTGGTAGAACACTACAGCAAGAATTCAAACCAGGAACAGGAAACATTTGCACATCAGTCCTGTATTGCCCTCACTCTACTGGCTCCCAGTTAGGACTTGTTTTGACTACAAGGTACTACTGCTTATCTATAAGACACTGAACGGTTTAGCACCAGAGTAAATTAGCAGTTTACTGGTCCCATATAACACCCCTTGTTTGCTTCACTCTTAAGGATCAGGCTATCTGGTAGTGACTAGAGTGAAATGGTTGTCATCTGGTTGCAGAACATCCTGTTACAGACTGCAATGTTATGGAATAGCCTGCCAGCAAGCGATCAAGATTCAGACTCACTCCTAATACTTAAGTCAAGGCTACAAATTCACTTGTTTAGTCTAACATATGGTGACACAGCTGATCGCTAGTTCTCACCCACGTTCTCAAGTGTTCCATGTGCTGTTGCAGTGCTGGTGCTCAGGGGTTCCTCATGCCTGTGTCCCCCCCAGCCAGAACTCCCCCCCCCCATCACCCACCCACCACTCCAGCTTAGTTAAGCCACACTACAAAATACCTAATAGAATTTCAACTATTTATACCTAGACTATACACAACTTTACTTACAATCTGGGACTTTGCTATTTGTGACTAAGAGTTTGGGTTCCCCTTAGAGTCCCAAGGTTTCTTCCTTTGTACTGGGGAGTTGTTCCTTGCCACCATGGGCAGGGACAATATAAATCCCTTTAAGACAACGTATACGTCTTTTACAAAACAGCTACACTCATAGGAATAATAGAGATCCATAAATACGCTGATGCTCTCCTTAATATATGGATTTAGGGCGACGCCGTGTGGTCAAATCGTTAAAAATCACTGTCAACACCATTATTCGGATAATGAAAGGTCGGCTGAAACAATGTGACATCATATATTGGATATCAGCATTAAGTATAACATACATTGTTAGAAGATTGCAAGTGTAAAGAAGTTGTACTAGTTGGACGGAAATCTCACTACAAATATCAGGCTATAACTCAAGAATAGGGAGGCTACTCAAAACGTCTATATAAAAGTACCGACAAACTATAAAATAAGAGTTCACCCGCATACCGCTGTGATTCAATCATCATATACTATTTCCCGTTAATCCTGTGGGTTGGCACGCGCCGAATGAATAAATAATATCCACTGGGAAATATTTTTCATTAACAAGAATCAAGCAAGAATCTTGTTTGTGAAATGACTTACTTGGGAATTTTGCCGCTGGGGTCCGTGCATGAATCCTACAGAAACAATCGGTAGATCTTTAAACAGAAGTCATTCTGGTTTCAGATGAATTAAAATCACGGATGTTTTCTCCAGCTGCAGCCCTCGCCTTCCGCCCTGCCTTCCCCGCCACGTCGGCAGCTCGTGTATCGTGTCCGTGACGTCACACGGGAGCTGCTGCTCGCCCCGGTTGAGCATGCGCACTTCCCCGATGGTCATTGCCGGCCGTTTTAATGAAACCATTTAACGCCTTTTAACCGAGGATCGAGGGAGACTCAAACATATGCACATATCTGAGGCGTACTAACGGGAAAGAAATACTACTTTTTTGATCTTTGATCTCATTTTAACTGGTTGATATATCTATCAGTATGTGCTATATTTGCGGTTATTTAGCAAAACAGCAAGCTTGCATGTTCCTTAACTGTCATCATGAGACTTTTATGGTAGTTGTGTTTTTCTGTAAGTAGCCGCACTACTTCATAGAAGCGTTAAAACAATCGAGCAGCGTCTTTATAAACAAAACAACATGTTGCAGTTTTAAGTTTTATAACTTAAAATTGGGATATTACCTAATTCAAACATCATATTATAGTTCAGTTAAAATCTGGGCATAAAGGGAATTTTTTGTCTGCCCTGAGCGTGGCTTTTTAAGCGACGGATTTACACTAGTTGGTGACATAACAAGTGTGACAGTCAAATCAGGAGAATCAAATGACGTGCTGGAAAGGCATGATCATGGAACATCTGCAAACATCTGGCTCGTTGGTCTAGGGGTATGATTCTCGCTTAGGGTGCGAGAGGTCCCGGGTTCAAATCCCGGACGAGCCCTATTTTTGTCCAACCTAACCTCACTAGAAAATTGGAATAACTCCAGCGTATTAAATCTATAAGACGCCGATGCTTAAAATCAGTAGTTTTGGTATGGAAATGTAACTGATGTTGTTTATTTCCGTCTGATGTTCATTTTATTACATGCTTCTCCTGAATGCAATTATGACGTTCCTCACATGCGTCTAATTGTACCATCTTTAGACAAACCAACTAAATGGATGTTTAGTGCATGGCTGGACTGAGATCATCCACGGCCCTGAATTTCGGCGCTCTCCTCCGGCATGTCACAGGGCCGGTAAAGCGTTGGGTCAGTACGCTTTAACTTGGAAACACGCAGTTACATTGCTGATCTAGCACTTTGAACTGCGTTGAGTTCTTCTGAGTTCCAGCGGCCAACGTGGCTCAGCTCACCTGATGGACTTGAGTCCGCGGGTGTGTGTAGGGTACAGGTGTCATGTTTTTCTCTAATAATTCACTTAAGAGGGAAAGATCCAGGATAAAGGATATCGCAGTCTCTATGACAAATATACTGGTATGTCACTTGTAATCGCGTAGTTTATCCTTCAAACGGAGGAAATCTATAGAGTTTCACTTACTTATTTCATACTGTTATACCTCATTATAACCACTAGATGGCAGCGTCGAGTCACATCTCCTGGAACGACCACTTACTGTAACTTTGAAAACGTGGCATAATTGTTGAGGTGAAGTGACCGTAATCGTGGCTCGTTGGTCTAGGGGTATGATTCTCGCTTAGGGTGCGAGAGGTCCCGGGTTCAAATCCCGGACGAGCCCATTTTTTATACCAAATTGTAGCAGTATGGTCAAAACAAAACTACACATGGAAAAAGCCAAACTCTTACAAGTCCTCTTACTATGTGAAAAATTGCTTCATAATTAAGACCGTGACATTTTGAAAAATACCTTGATATGGATCATAACATGTACCAACAATTACATGCATCACTTAACTTGCTTAGACTGGGAAAAAAAAACTGCAGGGAGCAACAGTTAATCCCGATAAAACGTCACTCTAAAAGAATGAGGCAAAACCTATGTAAAACTCTGTCATAAACAAGCGTGATGTAATCAGCCTGAAAGATGGCAAAAGTGAGTCACAGGCAAGGAGAGATTGAAAATTTGGGAGGCTCTAGACTCAAGCCACTCTTTTCCTTATAAGGAATATACTGTAAAAGAAGGTTAACAAGAATCAGGATCAAATGCAGTATTGTAAAGCGTTTATTATATATGTATAGTAATACATTAAGCTAGAATGTTCATATAAAACTGTACATTCTGTATTTCTCTTCACAGTTTGATATGACATCATGTCATTACAAAGTTCCCTTTCGAACTGCCAACCTAGAAGATCTTTATAGGAAAAGAGCTCAGTACAAAATTCACATCTTTACAGAAATGCATAAAATTCTTTGTGATACAATGCAAAAAAAACAAACAAAAAAAACAAATCATGCTTTAAAACCTTTAATAACCCATTCAGTCTTAACAAAATATATTACAATTTTTGTTTTTTAAAAAAAAAAAATTTGCAAGAAAAGCCTTTAAAAAATAACTACAAAATATATATTTGCGAGTGGAAACGTTTGCACCGTCACAGGACGCCATGGCAACGTGACCACAGACACACTGGACACTTCTGCTCTAACACAATGCCTTCTTTCTGACGTTATCTGGTAAAAATTGTTTCTGTCAAAAATTACTTACTTGCAGCTTTGTGTTTGCGGTATATTACTGCGGTATAACGTTCGATTATAGTATTAAGATAACATGGTTACAAGCTATGCACATACATAGTAACAATTGTGTAATTTATGTATACTTTATAATTTGCGTTTGTGTCAGCATCACAGTACAACCGCTAGCGGAAAGACAGGGGAGCACAATCATCCATTCTGAACTGTAAAGTGTCGCTCATCTAATTTAACAATTTACATGCAGCTCAGACAGATTGTTGGGGGGAATCAGGATGAGAATTTGGCTCTTTAATGATATTAAAGTGCAAAAATTTACTTATTTTAGAAAAACCTTCTAAAATATTTATGGTCGGAAGACTTAGGGTTCGACTATGTTGAAAATGCACAACATTTTGCCCTTAAGTGGCATTTAAAGGCAAGGAAAAGTATTATTAGTTAACTTCAGATTAATCACTGGAGATTAGTAAACTCATAATGCGTTATCTATGGAATATTCCTGCTTTACAACGGCATACAGCATGAATCTGGCCCGTTAACCTAAATAACAATAGAACAACCAGCTATACCAACAAGCTTGTCCCTTCTTTGCACTTTACTTTCCCTAACAAAATGTTATATAGAAAAAGAAAGAGACACAATGAAATATACACGCTATTGCTTCCCCATAACCAGCCTAAATATCTCTCAACACAACAATAATGCCCAGATGACACGGTTCACATTTTACGAGGTAAAATCCACCAAGCAGTATGTGGAGAGCCATTCTGTGGGCAGAACCTTTGATTCCACCACTGGCAGCCAACAGGAAGACCCTGGAGGTCCAGAGGAAGAGGAAGCCCTTGACCCAGGAGCCACACGAGGCCAGCGGATGCCCTCGCTAAACGGACAGGAAGGGCCCAGTCAGACCTTGGGCCCACAAAGGAAAGGAAACCTTCAGCATCACAGCTGCTGACTTGACTTGAGTGAAAATGCACAGCGGAACCGAAGAGCAATGCCGACGGCTCCCACTAGGTGGCGCCAAAGCCCAGGAATGATGCGCAACATGCTGTGGAAGTCCACAGACACGTCCTTCAGACTGGCAGGTGCAGTGCTCAGGCTTCTGCACAAAATTTAAAACAAAAGGTTTCCTCCCGCCGGTGAGAGGAATCTGTTTCTGCTCACTTCTGTCATGTCACTGACATTCTGACAATGTCACGGCAGAGTGGCAGGAATCTCCCACTGACTGGTGACACTGCGAGACATGCATGTTGTGTCGAAAGTTCTAGAACACAGCTCAGTGGTGAGTATAAAACGTATTACTGCACTGATAACTATAGAAAAAGGTATATATTTCGTTAAGCCCTCCGGATGAAAGAGAAACGTTTGCATAGTCTTTGAAAGGATTCACATTGTGTAGGTGGGACCTGGACTCCATGCCCGATGTCCAGGTCATGCCCGTCCCCCGTGCGATTCCAGCCAGCAGAGTCTGCTCATGCCAGCTGAGCATCTGTGCCATCTGAGGGCTGGGCTGGGAGGGCACTGGGATGGGGACACGCATCTAATGCAGTGGTCATCGGGTCGGAGTTCGAGGGGACAAAAAGTGGCATGAGGTGAATGGAAGAGGGTCTTCTGTTGTAGGGACATGTGTCCCCACCTTGGGTAAAACCCCGAATGAGTACCGTCACAGGTGTCGGAGTGGCCTTTATGGTCCCGTGGATGTGTGGCCAGCACGGGATGGGGTAAGGAGGAAGGCGCTGTCCTGGCTCACACCAGCAGGTGGCGCTTCTTGTGCAGTGCCAGGTGGTCAGAACGGGAGAAGCTGCGCTCGCAGTCGGGGCACTGGAAGGGCTTGACGCCGGTGTGCTTGCGGAAGTGGCGGGTGAGCTCGTCGGAGCGGGCGAACTTCCACGTGCAGCCGTCCCACATGCATTTGTAGGGCTTCTCGCCTGCGCACGCAAGAGGCGGAGACAGTCTTAGGCCAAGACCTCGGAGCGCAGATTAAACACCCCCACACTGCAGACATCCGCACGCCGGCAGCTGGCCTACCTGTGTGCGTGCGTCGGTGAGCCTTGAGGTGCGAGCTCTTGGTGTAGACCTTGTTGCAGCCAGGAAAGTCACAGCGGTGAACACGGCGCTTCTTTAGGGTGTCCGGGGACTCTGCCGGGGGCGGGTGCTTGCCGCAGAGCCTTATCACTGACGGGCTGTTGCTCCTAGAGAGTTTGAGGGGGGTGTGTTAGTGAGTTTTTGAGCAGATCTAACAAAAATGAGGCAGTGAAGTCTCTCAGCACTACAGCAAACCCTGTTCATAAGCCATCGGCTGTCAATATATTGATACAGATTGGCAACGGAACGTAGAATGCATTCAGACATTAATAGGTGCGTTTTTCTTTCTACAACTACTAGAGATCTCCAAAGTAACTAATTTACACGCCTTATAAACCTACCAAACAATGACAAGCACCGAACACAGCTTGGGTCGGGAACATTTCATGTCACTTTCCAGTTCATTCTTTATGTTAGATATAATGCTGGAGTAGAGCTCAGAAATTTTCCTTTTAAACAAGATGTTTTTCTGCATTTAAACACTACCAGTATCACGAGGTAAACAAGTGTGCATACACACCCCCCCACGGCTCCCACCACACCTCGTACAAACACTGTAATTAACATTTCCTGCCACTCCCAGTGATTCGCTCTCTCGCTCTGTCTCTGTCTTTCTCTCTCTCTCTCTCTCTCTCTCGCTCTGTCTTTCTCTTTCTCTCTCTCTCTCTCGCTTTGTCTCTGTCTTTCTCTCTCTCTCTCTCTCTCTCTCTCTCTCGGGTGCAGCCCTTTTTCTGTGTAACGCTGGGGTCTAAAAGTAGATTGGCACCACACCCATAGGGCGTGTAAAACTGACCTTCCACCTTCCTCCGCAAACACGATGACACAATGCTTGTTTTTGGTTAAGAGATCAGTCTGAGAGTTCAAGTTTCAGCATGGAACCGTCACACACGCCGAAGACAAACACCTCATGAACTCCCAGCAAAAACAGCCAATCAGATCCCCCGCCCACGTCCGGGCTCCCAGAACACATGGAGACACGGTGTCTGACTGGTGCATGCTGGGAGATAAAATCAAGGCATCAGAGAGCGGCAGCAGGGAAAGTAAATTAACGTGTAAATAATGCTGCTTGGCATGTTCCTTTTATCGCCAGGATTCAACATATTCCTCAAAAGGATGTCATGGGAAAATACAAACCCTGGCATCCGGGTTAGAAAAACAGTACTTTTGCTGAGTAACAGTATTGCCATCAGATGAAGGAAACTCTCTTGCCGTTTTGACACACTTTTAGTACCGAAAGAAACAAAATGGTGTAACATTCCTTTTCAAGCAATCCCCGAGTTAAAACACCCGGCTCACAGACAGCTACGTACCACCTGTACTTACAAACAGACTGCCACAAAGCCTGTTACATAAAAAATTTTGGTTGAACACAACAGTTTGTAATAATGAGCGCACGCACTACGTGACACACGTGAAAATACTGCGAGGCTTAAGCAGTCCGTCAGCTCAAGGTTCCGTATTTAGTCACGTTTATTATTACTGTACTGTTACTGTCATTATTATCTGAAATGGCAAAGCTGACATACTTTGACAGAGAAAATATTATAGTTTAATACCGACACGAGGATCATTTGAACATCATCATTTTCAAGTGCCGACAGATCCCAGCACAGAACCGCGGGGGGACACACTTTCAGTTTCCGTGAGCCTCATGGGAAGGGGCATGATGGGTAATCGTGAACGCTAACAGAGGGTGACACGCGGGGATACGGACATAGCCAGATCAGAGCCACGGTAATCCAGATGAGGGACCCCCAATGGATTTCGAAACCTTGTCCTGGGAATTATCAAGGTGTGTCCAGCATCGGACAAACTATGTGCCAGTGACTCACTCGCTGTACAGGCGCGGTGCAGAGATGACGGAGGTCACATCCTCGCCGAGGGGGTCCTGGAGGAGCTCCGCGGGCGGCTCACACTTGATGGGCTTCAGCATGTTGTGGGGCTCTTGGCACAGGTCTGCGGACCTCATGGGAGATCCTGGGGCAAGACAGGAAAGGCCACGTCGCTGCTGATCTCAACTCACGGGACAAAGATGCTACAGACAAAGTGCCCGGAAACATATCGACCTCAGAGCGTGACGAAGAACAGCGGCGATGGGGAAAGAGGCTCACCTTGCCTGTGGGGGTGCAGATCTTCCCCGGGGAGGGGGGGCACTATTATGGATTGGGGCAGGGATAGGGGGGAGGGGTAGAGGATGGAGAGTGGCTGGAGCATGACGCTGGGCAGCACCGGGATCATGCCGGATCCTGGGGGCGCGTTTGGGAGCAGCTGCGTCAACATGGGGAAGGGTAAGGGAACGTCGGCCGGGCTGTGGCGGAGCGGTGGCGAGCCAGCCCCATGCGGGGACACCGGGCCCAGCCGCTTGGACTGGTGATGCGCCCCTGACAGGCCGGAGATAAGGGGTACCGGCGAGCCGCGGGACGAGGAAGGGGAGCCCCGTTTGCTGAGGGAGAGATCCACAGGCTCCAGCTGCGAGGGGCTGGCGCCGGACAGCCGGGTGACGGCGGCCTGGCGCTCCGGCAGCTCGTGGATGCCCTGCTGGTGCGGATTCAGCTGAAGGGGGCCCATGGTGCCGGGCGGCGTGGGGGAGAAGAGCACCCTGATGGTCTCCGTCTGGGACTTCAAGCTGGGGAACTTCTGGTACATCTGCAGGAGGAGAGGTGGAGGTGCGCAGGAGGAGGAGATAAGAAGGGGCGAGCAGGGCGTCAGAGGAACAGCCAGGAGCGGATTCTCCAGGAGCAGAAGAGGATTCTCTATGACATTATTTTTATTTATTAATCAGATAAATTTATCCAAAGCGTCAAACATTGTCTCTTGAGTAAGACAGTCCCTGGAGTAATAGGCGGTCAAGGGGCCGACTGGTGTCATCACTCAGCCATCAGGTGACATTATCATAGGTGTAGCGTCCCTGTCAAATGATGTGCGCTGGGGGCGGAATCAGACCTTCATTACCCAATACATTTCTCATAAAAGAAGTTTTTCCCGTATGGCTGTAGAGCGGCGGCCATGGCACGCCACCCCTCCTCCCCCTGCCGCGGCGCGACATGCCAGCGGGGGCTCTCCCCTGATGACGGGCACTTGTAATCGCTGGATGGATGGAGGCCGGTTATGAGCCTCGCCATGTCACGGACTGCCCGTCCTCATCACGGCTGCTGGTTGCCATGGGGGCATTACATTGTGTGGGGTTGGGGGGGGGGGGGGTGGGAGTCACCTTCCGAGGCCCTCTAACATGGCCCGGCACAGCTGCGCCACCCCCCATGTTAACTCAGCCACTCCCCATCCCTCACCTCATTGGCCATTCCCCCTATTGTATGCAAATTCCACGGTCTGTTTTTCAGGAAGGAAGTGGCCTGTACAGCAGCACAAGGCGCCACTGACTGGAGAGGGCGTGATCGCAAAACAGGGGGCCCCGTACGGGTGGGGGACACCTCCAGCTCCGGCGTACACCACTTCAAACACAAAAAAACGTGTTATTTCCTGTTTGGATGCAGCCCACCTGGTGAAAAACAGTCCAGCGGGATGTATAAAAAGCTGGCTAGTGGGTAAAGTAAAACACCCTGTGACACTTACGGTCGTGTGTCCCCCCCCCATCCGAGCGAGAACAGCGGCTGAACTTACCGCCCCCACGTTGGTGTTGGCCGGGTGGTCATACATGAGCATGGCTGTAGGCAGGGGCCTGGAGGGGGGAGAAAGGGAGGTGTATTAGGGGGGTATTAGACCTTAAAAAAAAATGTGTCGTTAAGCCGCCTCTCTGAATCTGAACACCAACCAAACATTTGGAGATCAGGGGCTACTCATTGACACTCGCACGACGGGCAGGTAAACAACACCAACTTCAAACTGCTCTTACTCATGAAAAGATTAGCTCACAAGGTGATTTTCGTATAATTGTTAAACAATAAAGTTTTTTCCCCCCCATCGATACCTTGATTTTATTTCATTAAAGTTAGTAAACAGAACATCATCACCGTAAACAAAAATCAACACAAACATACCCATGTTTGTCCCAAGTGAGTAAAGCAGTACCATGAAATATAGAACCACTAGAGACATATTCATTTAAAGTATTAATTCTTTCTACAGAACGGTGTCCAAAGGAAGACAACAAAGCAATTTAGAGTGACACAGGCCGGATCAGGGTACGATCCAGTGATCACCGGGCAGGTCCCGAGTTCACTTGGTTCACTTGAACAAGCTATAAATCACACCTGACGGAAGAGAGTGTCGGCGTTGCGTCAGTTCCCAGTCAGACCAGTCCGCGTATTGGGAAACACACTCCCAGGACTCCTCCCTGACCTGGACCACGGCCAAGAACAGCATGTTCACGCCCGACCCGGACGGTTCACTTGCCAAAGGCGGGGGGGAGGAGGGGGGGGCAGGGGCTTCATGAGTCTCAGCAAATTTTGGGGTCAGTGTTAGCCGGAGAAGGGGGAAAAATTCCAGCCAATAGGGGAAGAGCTCAGCACAGTAAATACATGAAGTATTATTATTAGTGGCCCCTATTAATTATTATTGACAATAACATATGTCATCATTATTAATATACTAATAATAATCCTCATCATGATCATAATAATATATGTCTTTGCTCAGATGATACTTGAAACCAAAGCTACTATAAGTTACGATTCCATTCCTCCCTTAGTGGTCCAACAGAATGTTCTAGGCCCGGCTCCTATATCAGCCGCTCTCCTACATGCACCTCTGCTGACACCGGCACCTTATCGCAGCCGGCGGAAGGTGGACCGATATCTGCGGTTCAAGGTTCAGCGCGGTTTAGCCGTACGTGGGCCAAAAACCAACCAAACCGCGGCCCTTAGTCTGGCAAGCTATGGAATCTTTTACAAACGAACAAAAATCGCATAGCTACCATTCCATTTAAAGGGACAGATCAGGAATATAAAATTAACAGTACATTAAGATTAAAAAGAAATCCAACCTAGCCTAGGCTGAGATGTCGTTAAGGTTTCGTAAGGTCACATTACACATTTACAATATTTGTTTTATGTTCTGTTCAAATGCTAGATTGTAATCTCAAGTCTTATCTGTCTGCACATGTTGCGCTGTAAAATGAGGTGCTGTAGCTTTAAGAGCAGCGTGAAGACACTTCAGAGGTTGGGGCTCCACAGTTGTTTGAGTCATTGACTGTAAAAAATAAGAATAAAAAAACGCTCACTCATGCTTCCTAAAAAGAGGAAGCCATAAGGAGGTTCTACAGAGCGCCCCCAAGTGGCTGTGGCGTACAAGGGTCACAGGCCATCATCGCTCAACCACAAAGCCCTGCGCTGGGCTTACACACGCATGAGGTCGAACCACGAGGCGACGTTGAAGTTTTACTTCCAGTATTTTGCCAGGTGCCTTGGGGAGCAAATGTGCACGGAAAAAGCAGGCGGCCGCCTGCAGGTTCGAGCCCCCGCCCCCCAGCACACGTATGGGGCCTGAGATCTGGCCGGCCGAAGTCCTCTAGGGTGTTGGTAGAGCCTGGACAATCTATGGGGTCTGAATGTAATGATTAACACCCTGGCAGAGAGAGAGAGAGCATGAGAGAGAGCGAAGCAGGTAAGGTCACCGAGAGACACGCGTGACCTATAAGCATCCAGACACATCGCATGGAGACATTAAGGGAAGTTCATAGGGTTGCTCAAAGGAAATACTGTGCTGTGACAAAACCCCAGACGATTGCACAGCTCGGGTTTCTGGTCGACACGCACGCACAGCCATGGGAACGCCGGTCGCTACTGCTCATAAGCTCCAAGCCACAGCACGATTACAACAGAAGAGAAAAGAAATAGTCTTTATTGTCTAGACAATGCTGGGAATTTGCCTTTGGTCTCGCAGTGTAAAGTATAAAAAGTAAAGTTTACAAAACAGAGACAGAGAATAACCGCAACAGCAAAACAACATAGTGCTGGAAATGATAGCAACTGCGATCTAACCATATGAAGTAAAGGCGGACACACACACACACACAAAAAAAAATAAATATATATATATATATCTATATATATCGAAACACAAACACAAACACACACACACACACGAAAGGAGAACGTCGGATCAATTTGCGGG
>JABFEA020000054.1:1896310-1906476 GCA_019775915.2 Cyphomyrus plagiostoma
CACACACACACACACACACACACACACACACACACACACACACACACACACACACACACACACACACACACACAGATCCCACCCAAAGTACAGGGTGGATCTGAAACTTCTAAATACCCTGTTTTGTGTCAAAAACGTATGTTTTTTTCCCCCCCCCCTTTCACCCTGACAAAGGTTTCACTGATGAGACAAACCGCGGTGTGAAACGTGCTGGTGACGAGGCAGGTGACACTGGGCAGGGCTGGTGTGTCCTCCGCTGGGGCTCCAGGGGGACACAGAAAACTGGTGACACGGAATAGAGTTACCCCCCAGGACAGAGTCACGCTGACTACGATTGGGCTTGAGGCCAATGGGCCGGGCTAATTACCGAGAAATTCAGTAGCGATTACTCTATGAGAACGATTACAACAACTAAATGAGACAGTAAGGAGGACGGACACTATAAGCACAGACTTGTTTCATTTAAATCAGGAGCTGTCTTTCCTGAAGGCATGTGAGTAGTGGCCCACTGCACGCCGTACCCACGGGCTGAACTGAGTGGGTAAAAATAGATCCACGTTACGTTAATGAGTCATCTTAAATCCACGAGGTTCCATTACAGTGATGAAAACGTCTCTCTGGTGACGTCTGAGGGTCAAAATGCCACACAGTTCGGAAACTGAATTATTACTCACTGCCAGGACACACAATGCATACACAGATAAGTCACATGTATCAGACACACACACACACAAAGTACACAATAGATATAGTTGTGTGTGCACACAATACACACACGATACACACCCACATGCACACGCAAGCCGGCAGCCCCCCGCTTCCCAGACACCACGCTGGTGCCCCCCCCCAGGGCAGACGCTGACGTGTGGCCTGCCACTCCCAGCCGACTCCCTCTGCAAACATCTCTCTCTCATTCTCTGTGCCGCCGACGCCCAGCCGACACGCAAGGTCGCAGACTGGGGCGGGCGAGACGAAGCGGCCTGGACCTGGTGGCCTCATGACCTACCCTCTGCCACTAGGAGCGGGTGGGGTGGGGGGGTGGGAGTTGGCCATACGCCATGATGGAACACATGGACACACACACAGACCGAAACGTCTAGGAGGAGAGGGATCATAGAAGGCCGAAGCAACATTTCTAGAGGGGTGAGGGTCTGGGCCGGAGTTTTTATAATATGACACGTTCTGCATAGTGTCAAACTAAACATCCAAGCTAAAATTATAACGTCAGAATGAAGGCAGGCTGCAGGGACATTGCCGCTGTAACAATTAACCCAAGTTAAATGTCCACAGCTTCCAGTAAAGGAACAATCTCACCGGCTTGATACTGGAATGAATGCGGTGGTTAGGAAAGTTCAAGAAAATTAGGAAAGTATATGTGGGTTAGAGAGGTTCAAGTGGGTTAGAGAGGTTCAAGTCCCAGGGTATGCGGAGGAATTTCACCGCTGGGCCCTGGAGTAAAGCCCTTAACCCCCAACTGACCCCAGATAAAAATGTCAGCTAAGTAGCTAAAATGTAAATGTAAATGAATGTCTCAAGATATACAGTGAGAGTGCCTGTCGAACCCTAATCTCTGCCTGGCGGCAGTCGGCCTGCCTCTCACAGACAGACAATCCCCCCCCCAGGCCAGGAGACCTTCTCATCGTGAGGAGTCTGATGACAGAGTGCCGCACGCACCGCCGTCCGACACGCGGAACTCAGGCGAGCGGCCAGGGGGGAGGCAGGCCTACATTCGGCTAATTACAGGACCCGACGCAGGCGTCACGGAGCTGAGAGATGAGGACGCGACATCAAACGCTACGCGCTGCGAGCTCCGACAGGGCGGGGGCCCCGTGACACCACGTCTCCCGGCAGATACACACCACAGCACCTGAAGTCAAAAGTCCTACTGTCAGTAAAAGGAGACAGCATCATTGACATGACAGCCATGTGTGGGCGAGACCCACAAGATGTGGGGTTACGGTTTGCAGTTTTGGGTTTAGCACCTGGTGCTGCCCGATTATCACACAGGAGCTGCAGATCCCAGGAGAGACGCGTGCGGTCGAGGTGCACGGTGAGGAGAAGCCAGGGACAAAGTTACCCCGTTGAATCTGGAAGGACCTTTTAGGGTTGTGCCGAAACTGTTCGGCTTGGCAGCTTACAGACAATATCACACGCAGTGTTTTAAATATAAAGCCCGCGACGGCATCGATATCAATTAAGTGTCTGCAAATCAACAGCGACAATCCACTACAAAGGCAACAGCGCCCCTCAGTGGGAGCTAGCCTGCAACACAAGGGCAGCTGATACATTTAGATGGACTGCTTAAAAATGAAAAAAACCTCTCCCCATCTAAGAAAGTATTAGTATTGTAGTATTGCTGCTCACTACATGGAATCCATGCTGGGAACTTAAACAAGGTGAAATATATTTTAGAATGCTAGATGACTCAGTTCTTTATGAATCCCATAGAACGCTTTGGGTTATTCAGCCTGCTCATTGGTTGACCATAGAACGCTTTGGGTTATTCAGCCTGCTGATTGGTTGACCACAAGCACTGGTGCCAACTTTTAAGTCCAGAGAAAAAGAGATGGAAGTAGCCAAGCAAAAATTGAGCAGATGAAATTATGTTTGTACTTCAATTACATTTAATGCCTAAATTGACATGTTTTTTGCTCGCACCTCCACATTTCTTCAGCGGAAAATTAAACGAATAACAGACATACTTTTCGAAAATACTATGCCTCCTGTTGGTATGAGAACCACGCTAATAACAGCCTCCAAAATGCGCGATCTGCCTGCTACCTGGGGACTCTGCCACTCTCCCACCGACACAGGAGCTCACCGTCATATCTCGAAGGCGTGTCGCACGTCTTTTGGGGCGTGGCCACCCTCAGGAAGATCTGCTGTCTCCAGGAGTGGCGTCGATTCCTCAGGGGGCTGTCCTCGCCGACTACACCCACTACCGCGGGGCTGCTGAGGGCGGCCACGTCACTGGACACACACACAAAGACCAGATAACTGGACAGGCAATATAAACAAACCTAACTAAAGCCAGCACATACTTGCTTATTTCAGTGCACAAAATATGCAAAACTGAACCAGAAAACTATTCTATTATTCTAACGTCTCATTTTCACTCCCATGCTTGCTAATGGCAAGTTTCCTGCACGAAAATCTGACACTTTCCACAGCAAACAACTGTGTAACAAGGGCCGACTTGATGCTTTGCAGAATTCAGGAATTCTACCACTAGGCGGTGCTGTAGCTGACGTCAAGGGAGGCTACATGGTCAGCTACTGAGGGTACACACTAAGGAGGGTGAGAACCTTTATCCTGCATAAATCCTCTAGCTAGGAATATCCATCTATTTCCCATCAACCTATCTATCCATCCATCTATAGACCTATGCGTCAATCTCTCTCTTTGCCAGTACATTTATAAAACAAGATATAGTTATAGTCAACATTCTGCTGCATTTCAGTTTAATCCTCCTGAAAAATATCTTAAACTCTACGTTCTTCTAAAGACAATAACAGATAAACATTAAGACACACTAACAAACAGTCACCCTGTCCTCCTAAAACCACCACAGGCCTGCAGTCCACCCACTACACCAAACGACGACACCTTTAAATAGGGTAGAATGTGCCCAAAAACGGCTGGTGGAAAAGCTGGTCGAACTAGGGCAGCGGGCAGGGCTCCAGCGGGCACGCCGGAGACATGGTACCTTTTACATTTGGGGGCGGCGTTCTCGTGCACGGGGGCCAGGAATTTGAGAAAGTTGGGGACAGAGGAAGAGGAGTGCAGCCGGGCACGGAAACCGGTGAGGTGGGAGGAGCTGCGGGGGCTGGAGAGAAAGGGGGAAAGTGGGAGGAGAGGAAGAATGCAGCAATGTGGACGAAAGAGGGAGAAGGAAACCAGGCAGCAGCACCCAGAGAAATCATGTTGGGGGGGAAGGTGGGGGGCTTCTGGAAAAATCATGCTACAACAGTAAAGGTAGCAGTAAACCTTAGTACAGCATGGGCAGAAGGACATGAAGCTGGATGGGACCCTGAAGAGGAGACAGACCGAGACCAACATGAGGAGGGAGGAACGGGGAGACCGAGACAGGGGGGGCACTGCAAGTCTGAACGTGCTGAAATGGGACAGAGCCACGGGCTATCACCAGGTTGGGGGGGGCGGCTCACCTCCACTTCAGGCTGGAGCTAGGTTTTAGAGACCTAAAGTAGCTTGGGGACGAGGCGGAGGGCACCAGCTGGGCAGCGGAGGTGGAAGGCGAGGAGAACGGGGCTGGGCCATCGCCAGGGATGGGCCTGGTGCCACCCGGCGTCAACGCGAGACGGCAGAGGGGAGGAAAGCGGCAGCGTTACGGGGGAAGAGGCCCCGAGCAAGAGGAAGAGGAGACTCCACAGAGTAAAGGGAGCAGCAAGCAGCACAGTGGGAGGGAAAGAAGGAGACACCAAGCCACTAGCGCTGCTCTTACTTGCTCTGGTGGGGGCTGTCGGTGCTGACGGAGTAGTGGCGCACCAGCTTGGGCTTGGTGGCGGCTGTGGGCTCCTGGGGGGCCGGCGGCCCTGTGGGGGAGGGCGCAGGCAGGTGGCTGAAGGTGCTGGCGCGCCGGCGCACGAGCGGCCTCTGCAGGTCGGGCGATGGCGCCTCCAGCTGCTGCAGGTCCCCCGTGGAATTGTGGGACTTCAGGGGGCTGGAGGGAAGACGCAAGGAGGAAACAGGATCCTCCCGGGACACCTCCTGGGGCAGAGGAGGAGGAAATCAGTAGGGGGAGCCACCCGGGACATTGAGGACGTTTCTGTGAGAGGCTGCAGTGGGGAGAACCTGGCTGAGGCGGCTGAGGGTGGAGCAGGAGGAGCTGCACTGGGACCCGCGGGCTGCGTTGTCCTCTCGCTGGAGCCTGGATTTCCCGCCTCCCTGAGGAGGGCAAAGGGCCATACGGTTAGCAGAGACCCAGCTCCAGACTGCTACCTCCAGCAGCTAAGAATCCTGGACACCTCCAGGACTACCTGGCATAAGCCTCTGCTACCGGCCAGCTGCACCCACCTTCCAGATGCCCTCCAGTGACTCCGCCAGCGACTTCTTCGCCCGGCTCTTGAACTGCTCAAGACGCTGCCGGTTACTGCTCATACTCGGGTCGCCCATCTCCTCCGACATGCCCTGCCGAAAATGAGTTAATTTCCCTACCCGGCCACCAGGGGGAGCCCTACACACTTGGGGTTGTTACAATGCTCCGTGGCGTGGCATGACATTTGCCGACTGCAAAATATGGCAATATGCAATGTAGGCGTGTAATAATGCACCATCACCACACAAAATGATTTATTATTGATGCAAGGGGGCACCACAAGCATAATCTCAGTTTTGCTTCGAGATTTTATTCTTGCATTTCGCACTGGAGGCTGCAGAATAAGAAAAACTCCAAGAAAAAAAAATTGCATGGAAACTTATGTATAGAAAGGAATAAATAAAAACAGATCTTAATTTGTTTGTAGTCTTTTACGTGTGTCAAACCAAGAGCCCTGAATCGTCTATCGAATCGAATTGAGAGCAGATTGCATCGTTACACCCTTACTACACGCACACGGCCTACCCTGCTGCGTACCTGCTTCACGCTGCCCTCGCAGCCATGCGAGTGGGCTCTCTGCAGCTCCTCATACAAGCCGCGCAGACTCGCCACCACCAACTCGTTCTCCTCCTGCTCCGTTTTGGGCCGGGCCCTCTGCATACAGGACACCGGGTCACCTTCAGGGAACCTCATCCACCTTATTGATCGGTGCAGTTTAACCCACCCCCTACCCATTACTATAGATGCTGTTCATTCACCGAGGACACTACCTTAAACGTACACTAGAGGTCACTCTATCCCGTTTGTTTTAAATACGGACTCAACAGCATACTACAAGGCCAACACGGGACAGTAAGATCACAGAAGAGGAATCAGTCAGTGTAGACAGAGGCTCATGTGTCAGGTGATCATGGAGATCCTTCAGGCATGAGGACACTTCACTCCTCATTCTACGTGCAAATCCTCAGAGCCAATTACATCAATTTAACAGAGGATGCAATTCGTTTAATTAGATGCTTGAGTGCTCAAGGCAGAATGAAGATGACAACGGGTGGTGGACTTCAAGAACCAGAAAGGAAGACCAAGACACCAAGCTCATCGAACAGCAGAGATTGCTAATTCCCATGGATAGGGAACGGCCTCAGAGAACAGCATAACCCCACAAACACGCACACACAGTACCCACCAAAATGCTCTCAAAGACGGACGCCTGCTGGTCATTCTGAAGTGTGGCTAGATGTTTTTGGAGCTCCAACTTCACTTTTGATGGGTGAAGACCTGAATATGCACACACAAAACTCTCCATGAACTTAAAAGTGTTATTGTAACACCCAACGTTCCAATCCATCAATTCCAATCCAGATCAGGAAATGGATTGGGGAAAAAATTGGAGAACAGAACTAGAAGTGAATTCTAATTTCAGAGAGATTTAAATTCCAACTCCAGTTCCATTTCCTGATTTGGAATGGAATCGAATGCATACCGGAATGGCCCCAACCCTGGTAGCGCCCCCTTATAACTGTGTGGGGGTGCTATTCACAGATCCTGGACTGGGTTGGCTTGACCCTCATGCTGTCATAGCATAGCTCTACTTCCTGATGTAATCAAACCAATGATCCAGATCGTTGACGCACGATCGTTGACACAATGTTCGCTGATCGTTGACGTGTTGAAAGTGCTGCCACTGTGCAAAAGTGTTCCTTGACAGGAAGCGGGGGGGCCTCAGAGATACCCTGGACTCTGCTCTGCATTCTCTGATTCCCGCTGATCCTGCGACTTTCACAGCCACACTGACCTTCTATACTCTCACACAATCTGTGAAGCTGTTGCATGGGGCAAAACTCGCACTGCTGGCTCTGGGTCCTCGACGTCTGCTGCAAGGCGGCCACGGAGAATGCCTGCTTCAAAGTCAGCATAATCTCGTCCACCTGTACGACACAAAGGCATGACAGTCAAATTCTGGAATGCCCAGAATTGTTCGTGCAATTTACAGCGAGTTTATATTTTACATCAGCCTCATGTATAATATAGTATGGAAAGGGACCAGCTTTTGAACAAAAGCACAGAGCGGGGACTTAAGTGACCCACATGAGCTCTTGTATCCTCTCTCATAAACCAGGATTTAATGTGGTCTTAGATTAGCACCGTTCTGTAGTATGTGACAGCGATGTGAGGAGTAGCTGCACCCACACAGAGCAGGGGTAGGATGCAAAACACCCGACCATGCCCCCAACCTTCCTTCCACACCCCCTAAACCCCCCTTCTACACCCCCTAAACCCCTGTTCCCAGGTCAGGCTCCCTGTCCTCACCAGGGCCTCATCGGTGCACTGAAAGACGTAGCAGACGAACTGGAAGCTTCCACCCTCCAGGGACTCCCTGCAGATAAATCCGAAGTGGTCGACATGGCGGATACCCTACAGGGGGCGACAGAGCTGGGTCAGTACTGGCTACAGACCCAATACGGCTCCCTGCCTCACCAACGCAGTCAGGAGAGGGTTCTCAGTGGATCCAAACTGGATAGGACTCCCCGCCTGAATAGGCACTGGCCTTGATCTGCATTCTCACCTGTGAGCAGAAGGATATTTCCCGGAAGCACTTCTCCATAGCTACTTTTTTGGTGTCTGGACTCACCAGAAAAATCTGGGATTTGCCGATCTGCAGGGGAAAGTAAAACAAAGAGCATCATGAGGTCCAGTCAAGGCACAGTTAGCCGAAGAGAGACCCGAATCCAAAGCAGAGGGAAGGGTGGCCAGCAACGGTATGCAACAGAACATCCCCCTAGGGCTGCAGCTATCGATTATTTTAGTATTGATTATTCCATCAATTAATTGGATAAGAAATACTTTTGTCTTATTAAAGAGCAATAGTAACTATTCAAAAAGAAAAAATAAACAGGACTCTTAAAACGAACAACTCATTAAGGAACATTTTTAATTCTTGACTCCATACAACTGACAAAAGAACTAAATCCTTTTAATGCCTTTATGTACATTTTTTTTAATGTACATTTTTGCAGGTATCACTGTAACGAAGTGTCACGGCTGCTGTCAGCCTGCTGCAAAGTTGCGAATTTAAATATCGCGTCAAACTATATAAGCTAACAGATTATCTGCACACCGACAGCTTCCATTTTATCTTGTGTAGCTTTATTGTAGCCTTGCTGCTGTGGAAGACAAACGTAAAAAGCTCTTTACCAGTAAAGGTTTAGTAGCAATTACAAGCACTGCTGTTGTTTTCCTTCACTCCACCTGAGTCCACCATCTCTGTAACCGTCTCTTTGCTGTTAGTGTAAGTTCCAGACAGGTTCCAGCTCCATGTTAAACTACGACAGCATCATTTTCACTGCCGTCGTATTATTAGTTTTTTGTTGAGGAAAAATAGCAGATATTTGGGCTGAATCCTGTTACACTTTTTTATTCACACATATGTCCATAAATACATTCCTTTCACACTGCATAGCGTAATCACACTGCGCGACAGTAATAATCCTCCGAGTGAAACACGGTGATCACTAAGCAGTACGTATAGCCGTTCGGATCACACCAAGCATTGAAGCAAAGAATTTGCATCAAGGATTTTTTGTGATCAAGTTATTCGAATTGTTGCAGCCCTACACCCCCCCCCCACACACACACACACACACACACCCGACTCCCAGCTTGGGCTCTCCGTTTTTACACCATAAGGCTGGAATCTGCCGACTAAGTGAGGAGCTTAAGAAGCCAGCGAGTGTTTCCAGGGCAACGCGTCGTCAGAACCGCGAGCACCGCCGTGCCCCTGCACTGGTTTCAGGACGGGAGCCCCGTAACAAAACAAACCCAAAGGCACGGGTCTGTAACACATACAGGACACTAGAATTTGATATCTGGGACATTTTAAGCGATGTAGTCTATGTACAGGTGGACTCCAAGTAATTCTGAAATTCCGCTATGACGTAATGATTTCAACTGTAGCACTTCTGTTTTATTTCATACCGAGGTTTTGTTTTGCATAATGTAAGTAGGACAGAGACAGTACTGTTCTTTCATCATGTACCCCAGGATTCAAACAGTGACCGGGGCCGGTGTATTTCAGCTCTACGATGGCTGCTGAACCCTTCCAAGTCTCTCATCCGTGTCTCTAGACAGTGCAGAACGGTGACCTGACACATAAGTGCCCTTTGATGGTCACCACTAGCACCAAGTAAAACTAAATCCCGCCCCCACAAAGGAAGTCCCCCTCAAAAAAAAAATCCCTGTGGTTTCCATGTATGAGCTACCAAAATCGATAAATCCATTTTAACAGAATATTATGATCCTGTCACTGAGTGCCTGTGTGATGATGCGTGCGAACATTGATAGGTGAATACTGAGAGGCTGCCCACAAACCCCAAGGGATTCTGGGAGATGAAGGGAAGCAAACAGAAGCGTCGTAGTATGAAATGTGTTTATTTGCACCCGTCACTGTTTCATCACTGGTTCAGCTTTCGAGGTTCATTGCGAAAAGATTGGCACATCACCAATGATCATCTGTCTACTGTGGCGTCAAATGCCTGTACATGTCCTGCCATGAAAACAAGCCTTGTGGTTTTGGACCCTTGCCTGTCGAAATTCAGCCGTCTTCAACAACTGGCTCGGTGAAGCTGACAGACCTGTACCGTCGACTGGAAACTCCCCACAGCGTTAGAGCTGCTCAGAGCAGAGATGCACAGCTCAAACTGAGCAGAGAGCAGGACACGACTGCAAGAAGCCACAATGTCCTGATTTCCTGTTTACAGTGTGCAGAAGGTGAACCGCATCAAGAGACATCAGCATCTCGTGGAATTATTACACCTTTAGGGTGTCAGTAAACCATCTTAGGATGGTGAAGATGACATCCCAGCCACTCCTCACACCGCTACAGAGAGCCGGGGGGATGATCCCAGCACAGCTACTCCTCACACCGCTACAGAGAGCCGGGGGGATGATCCCAGCACAGCTACTCCTCACACCGCTACAGAGAGCCGAGGGGATGATCCCAGCACAGCTACTCCTCACACCGCTACAGAGAGCCGGGGGGGATGATCCCAGCACAGCTACTCCTCACACCGCTACAGAGAGCCGGGGGGATGATCCCAGCACAGCTACTCCT
>JABFEA020000054.1:1931513-1953599 GCA_019775915.2 Cyphomyrus plagiostoma
TGTTCTCCCCGTGTCGTCGTGGGGTTTCCTCCAGGTACTCCGGTTTCCCCCCACAGTCCAAAAACATGCTGAGGCTGCTTGGAGTTGCCAAAACCACCCATAGGTGTGCTTGTGTGAGTGACTGGTGTGTGAGTGTGCCCTGCAATGGGCTGGCCCCCCATCCAAGGTTGTTCCCTGCCTCGTGACCATTGCTTCCAGGATAGGCTCCAGACCCCCCACGACCCAGTAGGATAAGCAGTTTGGAATATGGATGGATGGATGTCACTCAGGTGGACAACAGTCATCAATGATGAGATATTTATCTATTTCATTAAATTATTTAAAAAATAATACTTGAATACAATACAGGAACAGTATAGCAACATGTACTCTACGGGCAAGAAACATTCAGCATACAACACAATGTTTTAAGCAGCAGGCAGGCATTCTTTAACCACTGGACTTGTTCACCATGTCATATTAGCCAAGCAGTCTTTAGACCTGACAAACTGCAACTACAACTTTCCATGAGACATTTCCACAAAATGGCCATATTTAAAATGCCTTCAGAAATTCATCACACATTAAAACTGGACGCAAATGCTCGCTCTTGTTTTGTATACAATCAAAATGGCGATTTGACCCACAATACACTGCGGCTATAGAGAGTGTGACGTCAGCGGACAAAGACCGATTGAGTGGACCTTCTGGCTGGGCCAAAAGCACAAGGATGGACCACTTGGACGTTTGTTACATGACATCAGAAAGCAATACCCTGAGTAAATAGTTTTAATGGGATGGATGTGTAATTAATGTAATTTCATTTTAAAAATTAAGTTGTGATATTAATATAACATGTGCTTCAAATTAAATGTTTAAAATGAACTTATGCTGTTGTGTCATGAAGTGTTACATGAATGTTTGAGTGAAACAAATAAGCTATGTTAACATTCATTGGGCCTCACTTACCAACCGTTCTTACGAACTAATTTGTTCTTAAACCTCACGTACACACTTTTTTTTTTTTTTACAAAGATTCTGATATTTACCAATGTTTTCTTATCTTGCTCGATACATCAGATGATGCCACACATACAGTCGCTCTTTAGAACGCCTGTGGCCTTGGCCTGGAGCCGATATTTACCAATGTTTTCTTATCTGAATTTGTTCTTAGCTAAGAACAGAATCTACGCACACTCAAGACCATTCGTACGCACATTTGAGTAATGATAATTTGTTCAAAATAATTGGTTATAGCAGTTTTGTTCATTCTACAGTATATAAAATGATAGTATTTTAATAATTTATAAAAGTAAAATATACAAAATAATTTTAAAGTGTAAAAAAGATTTTTACGGTAGTGATGGCGAACATGCGGATTATAAATAGGTCCGAATCTTTATTAAAAAAACTGTGTACGTGGGGTTTAAGAACAAATTTGTTCTTAAGAACAGTAGGTGAATGAGGTCCATTGTTCTTATTATCCCCTTAAAAAGAACTCAGTAAATGTTTAAGTGAAAGAAATAGAAGTTTACTCAGTGACACCACATTCATTACTAATGAGTTACAATTATTTTATTTAGATAATCATTAAGACTTCATTCCTTATTTAAAATGCATACATGAATTCCTTAATATTTAGAAAAGATTAACAATATGTGGTAGAGCACATCATGTGGCAAAACACGAGTCTCTGATTGACCATCCCTTCAGTTGGACTTCAAAGCACAGTTTGAAGAACACTGCTACACGGACTGAAATGAGGTAAATAATTAAAACGTAGGTACTGTATACATATTTCAGGCAGTAAAATAAGTTGTATGTCATACAAACAAGTAGGAAGAAACAAGCTTGTTTCTTCCAAAAAGAAAAGAACGCCAAAAAAACCATTGAGAACAGTAGCCTATACATCGCATTTAGTTCAAAAGAAGCAGTGTTCATTTGACAAGTAATGAAGTAGTAGTTATTAAAAATAATCCATAGTTAGTAGATAATTCCTAATGAGACCAATTGCAATACTCGATAGTTCCTAATGAAGTACTAGCGAACTACTAAAATAATCAGTTCACTATTACCTATTGAGTAATTAGGCATGACTTCTTAGTAGTAAAGAGTACTAATTTAGGTGTTAATGAAGTACTACTCCTTTGTTGCTGCTTACTTCCTGCATTTGGAAGGCATTTACCTGTTAACTACGGAACAGTGTTACAAAGTGTTACCACAATTTGTATGTGCAAAACTCCCACCTAGAAAATAACAAGCAGAGCTGTTTCATTGTCAGTTTTCCCAGCTTTCTGTGCAGATTTATACGTATTACTGACTTTAACAGAGATCCGTGTCGCCTGTAACAAGTCTAGTCTAGTATCTAATCCATAAACAGTGTGGCGATGTACGTTTCTGAACGTAAAATTTTCAGTGACTGTACGTTACACTAGTTAAGTAACCTTTCTATGGCCAATTTTTATTTCCCAGCGAGCTGAAATTTACACCAGCAGCCCGTGAGACTAATCTGAGACCCGGGACGGAAAACGTGAACTTTCCTTTAGGTAGTATTTACATCCTGACAAGCGAGGGGGGCTGCTGGGACAGGCAGGTATATATATATATGAGTCATCATAAGACGATCACGAAATATTTTTCTTTTATAATGCAATGTCAGCGAAAAGTTGATGTCCGGTGTTGCTTACATCCCCTATTGCCTCTTATGGACGCATTTAACTGTAGGAAGTGCACCCGCACAGTGTTTAATATTGCATGTTTCGGTATTGATGCAAATAGACAGATAGCGCTTCGACTTCCTGATCTCTCCGACAGGAGTTGTCACTTTACTGAGAAAAGCACGATCGGGACAATATGGATAAAGCATATAAATCCCAATGTCTCACCTTATCCAGCCGCAGCCATTCCTTAATCTCATGATCCAAACTGGCGTCCATCTCCATGCTCCCCCTCGCTGAAAATTGCTGTCTTCGGAGCGAGACAGACTAAAATTCTTTTTCGCCTCGAAACAACCTGCGGCCGTAACGCGGCTGCGAGCTAAACGCTGGGGAACGTGGCGCGACGTAACGTGACGCACCACCGCCGTCCAGACCGGCCCTCGCCCTGCTGGGGGAGGCGTGACAGGCATGCTGAAATCTCTATGCACGCCTCTTTTTCTTCCGTGCACCCGACAAACCGAAATAATGAATTGGTATGTTACGTTTCGACGGCATGATATCAATAAATTCCCTGCTCATTAACTACAGTGAAATACATGAGGTGGGTCTCATTTAATAAGTGAGGGTTTGAACAAGCGATTGGTGCTGTGCTGACAGCAAAAGGGAACTTGTCAGGAAAAGGTTTTATTTATCCAATTTAAAAATACGACGGCTCGTCTGCAGGGAGGCGTATTGCGTTAAAATATATACATTCTCGTATACCAATATATTTGTTCATTTTCATGAAGCGTGGACTTCTCACGAATTCTAAAACGCTAAATACAGCACAGCAGTGTTTAGTCTTGCAGTCTCCGTTACGGCTGCATTTATGACCAGTTATCATGACAGTAAAGACAAATCAGGTTCAGTCATGTTGCACATCGAGGTGGCATTTCATTTGTGTCTTCGAAGTCACTTAAAGGGATACAGACGCAGTACATCTTAAGAGAGAACCAGCAATTATAGTGCATTTTGGGTTAGTCCCTGGGTTTTGTTCATGGGTGACACCTGACACTCCTTAAAATCCCCTAGATCTTTCAAGTTCGCATAGGACATACAGAATGGCGTTTCATTGGGCGGGGAGAGAAACAGACCTTGTCTTTAAGGCATTCACCCACAGTGCATTGCAACAGGCTTTGGTCACCTACGGGCAATACCACTTACTAGCCCAGCCCACAAGAAGGAACCATGTACTGAGGCTTCTGACGAAACAAAAGCTACAACTCCAGCAAGTTACTTTATAGCTATATACACACACACGAGAACACCATCAGTGGAGCAGTCTAGCATTAAAGGCCAGTTTTATGGCACCACACACACAAGAACCTGCCAATTCAAGGACGTAGGCTCTAAACAGAACTCTCCATGGCATTCACCACTACGTCAGCCACCTGATGATCTAGTACAGCTAATTAGATTCCCAGCAAAGCCCGGAGCAATAGTTGCCCAAGGTAAAAAAACCATTCCATCAAGACCTCAGCTACACACTTCCAGAGAATCATAGAGGGGAACAAATACTACACCGAATCACATTAAGCACTATAGAAAAACGACACGAGTAGTCTTCAGGGAGTTTTATTCAGTGCACTTTGCAATTTGTACAAACTGACAGGTTGTCAAGCATTGTGTGTCACTTGTGGGAATCTAGCAGACCACACGCCTTACTCCCTTACGGAAGTAAGCAATGCAAAGAATCTAGATTCCCCGTGTGCCGCATTTGTGAGCCGAGGGATTGATCCATGCTCCAGACGTGTGCGGTGGAGAATGAATCCGCGTTTCCGCCATGCCTAAGACGTCAAGGTTTTCTTCTCCTGTTGAATAGCTGCGGAGGAGAGGCATAAAACACGCGGTTACACGGACATGTTAATAAATCAGTCTGCATTAGGGCAGTCTTCGGGCTGTTAGAGGGCACCGGGGTGACACGCCCTCCCATACGTTCAGCCAACGCCGAAGCAGACGCAGCCGTAATCTGGACTCTGAGAATCAGAGACGCAAGATTCTGGGGAAGGAGATCCCACCCCCGCCGATTTCAATCAGTATTAAACTCGAAGCAATGCGTCGGAGCAAGCGGCGCCCGTCCCCCGTGGAAGCTGTTTCGCCCAAAAAGCGCCCCGTTTTACATAATAGTCTGTCGGCTACTCACTCTCGTTAGAAGGGAGCGTATTCTTCTCCTCGGTCTTAGTCTTCTTCAGTTTGCTTTTGTCAAAGTGTTCGATCTCGCTGACATTGGGTTTATCTGCCATTGTGCAATTACTGTCAAAGGCATTAAAAATAAAAATCACTACCAATGGAACTAGAAGGTACCACATTCAAAGAACACTGCTGCACACCGCGAAAAACAGTATAGGGGAGCATCACTAGTTCGTTGCAATTAAAAATACAGCAAAAACGCCCCATTGACTAGTGATGCCAATGAGGAAAAAGAGCAGGGAAAACGGAACCTGGAGCACGTGTAACACCTCAGGAAAAAAGGCACCACACAGCAAATCTAATGCCTTCCAATATACGATTTACCCTCATATTGAATAAAGTTGTATTACATAGACAACGAATTTCCAAAAAGGAGACGAGAGATATTTTTTACCAGACTACCTTGCCGCCTTGTCCAGACACCAGCAACCGATCAGCGTTCAGAACAATAGAGGTACCGCCTTGCGATGCGCAAGCTTTTTATTCTGGATTCTTGTGACGTCACAAGACAAATTAACGGGGGTGCTGGATGGCCTGTATACGGAGCTGCTGGTACATAATTTTAAGCATTTATCTGGCATATTTATGACTATCCCTGTCCATTTCCATTTAATCGTATCGTTTGGGACATTGTAAATAATTATGATGATTGCATTCCCGCAATCAATTTATAAACCCAAGTTTAAAATTGAATGCAGTTATAATCCTGGATTTTATATTCTGCTCAGTTTCCGTTTAAAAAAAATCTCAAAGTGCTTGTACTTAGACGCAGCGTTAGAAAAAAATATTATAGGCATGCGAGTGTATTATAAATGAATTATTCTCTAATCAGAAAACAATCTACACTGAAGTCTATGGGACATCTGGTGTAAATCAGGTATGAAATCGTTTTTTATTTTCTTTCTGTATTTATGTATTCTGCACGCAGCGCCCCACCCACCAACCGCAGAAGGCGCTCCGCGCGCCCTTCTCACAGCTCGAGGCTCCGACGTCATCAGCAGAGCGCCACCATGCAGCCGGAGCAGCTAGTGGGTGAGGGCAACGGGGCACAGCCAGGGCGGGCTGCTCGTCTTCGAAGAAGGATCACGGGTGGTGACGGCGGCGCATGGAGGTATGGTTACAATGATACGGCTGATATAGCTGTTTGGGGTCGGTCTGATCCGCTGTCAATGTTTGCATTTGTTGTGATCACTTCCAGCGGTATGGTCCGTCGGAGTCACGGTCGAAGCTTAGAATACAGATAGACTGGAGTCTTCTATTTTACCTAATATTGCTTATTCGATTCGCTGATTTACTAGATAACGGTTGTACGATCGCGATGTATAAATGACAGTCGGTGCCACTTTTAATGGAGACCACAACTAACCGTTATCGACATTACAGGGCAGGCCGTGAAACATTTACATGACTGAAAAAAGACCGTTTCTCGGTAAGGCGGTCCCCCAGAGCAGGGTATTCGATCGAGTGGATTATACTAAGGGTATCGATCTGGGGTACTCCACTGTTGGCAATGGCGCCGTAACAAAATAATGGGAAGAAACCGTCCAGGAGATGGCCGCTTCTGGGTATAGTTCTCTCTGGATTGACACTTTGACAAAATTGCCAGGCGCAGGATATTAGTTAAACTTAAACTGAGATTAAACTGATCGCATGCAGCGATGGTCCAGATATGCCCTGCTTGCTATGGACGCATGTGAACAGTCATATCTGGGTGTTGAACCGCTGCTGATTCGTCGGTTCGTAGCTCCGTGCAGATTCCCGGTTGCCCGAGGCACACAGAGCGGGCTCGGTACTCAGAGGCGCCCTGACAGAACGCCAAAGAGCAGGCCGATCTTTAAGGTGGCGGGAAGGTCAGCGCCGCCGAGCATGTGCGCCGAGTCCAGGAGGTCACTTAAAGTGCGCACGAAGCGAGCAACGCGCGTCTGCTAAACGCGGCTTTTGCATGCCGCATGTGTGTCGTCGACTGCTGCTTAGAGCCTTACAGCACTTTTAAATGCAATATGCAGTACTACGCCAGTTGTAAAGGTTCTTATAATCGCGGTCTGGGAGTTCTGTCACATGGCGGGGGCAAATGTACCATTGTAGGTGGAAGTAGGTGCCAGGGTGCACTGATCGCGCTCCTCCGCCCCCACTTAGTGTCAGGCACAGGTGTGCACGCCTCCAGGCCCTGGTAGCAGGGAATTAGGGGTTAGGGCTTGGACACCCTGCCAAACAAAAAGGTCTGCTCCAGGATGAACGTGCGAAGAAGGTGTAGTACTGCATGACAAATTAGACTCTTCTTACTCAATATGGGTTGATGCATTTTTTGTGCATCTTTTTAGTGTACTTGGTTTGGTTGGTTGGTTTGTTTTGTATATAAGGCCCAGTAAAAAAAAAAATCATTTGTTTATCATCCTTTCAATCAGAAACAAGTGATGGAGGGCAAATTTATTTTTAATTTTTATTTCTTAGAAAAAAGATAATGGAAGATAAGTTTTCAACATCAACAGTAAACGAAAGGAACAGCAACAGATGTATGACATATGGGCTGATCTGCAAAATTAATATGAAAAGAAAATATTAAAAAAAAAATGTTTTATTCAAAATTTGTGAACGCCGGCAGTGGAATTTACACAGGAAAATAAACTTTAAAAAAAAAAAAAATCAATGCGGGCTAAATTCGCCGCGCGGGCGGGGATGATAAACTAATGGTTTTTTTTTACTGGGCCTAATACCAAGTCATCCTCTAACCGTCTGTGTCTCCTTGAACCTGTGAAATCGCTGTGCATGTTTTTTTTTCCCATCTTAAACACCTCCATTACCCGTCATTCATCTCTCAAGTCTATAATTTGTTTTCGTCTCCTTTAGATCATTGTAATTCTCCATTCACCCACCTCTCATATTCAGCTTTAAAGAAACTCCAGTGACTTCAAAATTTTGCTGCTGCTCTGTGAAGCAGAACCGGCTACAGGGCATCTCCAGCTCTGGGTCCTTTACCCCGGCTACCAGAAAAATATAGGATAGAATTTAAGATTCTTTTATTTTCTCTTAATCAGGCGTCCACTTGTATCCGTGACCTTTTGACCTCAAACTCAGACACTCAGATCTTCTGAAAAGGGACCAAGTTTTTGTTTTTTTCCATTTGAAGCACTTCGTTCCAGAAAGGTATTCGGGTCTAGAAAAATGCTATATAAATAAAATGCTTAGTTACTAACTTGTGATTTGTACTTGTGACAGCGCGCATGAAACCCTTATAATTAGCAATTCTCTCCTCTACAGGACACCAGCATTGAAAATCTGACTTGTACATCTCCCTGGAGTGAATTAACACAGGGTAGGACGTTTGTTTGTTTATTTTCTAACTCCTTATCCTGGTCGGGGTCACAGGGTTTGTGGGAATCCCTTTGAAGTTTATATGAAGTTTGAGGATAAAGTCAGAACGTGAAGGGGATGAGCTGAGTATTCCGTGTGATCGAGTCACGACAGGTCAGAAACCTACATCCACGTATGAATGGGAATGTTAGGGCAGGCATAACCCAGCCACTAGGGGGTGCTCTGTGGGGGCATGCAGAAAGCCCTGGGTGGGCCTTAGTCGAAAGGGGGGAATCAGTGAGGTGTCAGAATGGCACACGCGACCCTTCAGGGAAAATCGCAGCAAAATGGCGCTGGGCACAAACCGGAATGGGTGGTAAGCCTGTGCCATCTTCATTGGATCATGGAGTTGACTGGCAAATTACAGTTGTGTAACAAAAAATCAAAAATACATGTAGTAACCTGAACCCTAATGATTATTGGAAGATCTGCCCCCTAGACATGTCCGCTAAGCAGAGACAGAAAATGGCAGCAGCAGTTATCCTGTAAAGTCGCGTGTTCGGGTTCAGGCTCCCGGTCGGCTCGGCGCCGCGTGTCTCACATGCCTCGTCTGCGTCTGCAGGGCGCTCCCGTCCTGCGCGGGCCCCGGCTCCCGGAGACCGTGCGGCCGAATCGCTGGTGTGACGGTGCCCATGGTGGTGGGTACCATGGTGTCAGAGACTCGGCGAGGGAGTCGCGAGTGCGAGGCGCCGAGCGGCGTTAAGCACTACGCCTGCGGCTCCTGCGCCGCCTTCACCAACATCATGATCACCTTCCCCATCCAGAAAGTGCTGTTCCGGCAGCAGCTGTTCGGCGTGCGCGCGGGCGAGGCCGTCCGCCAGCTGCAGAGGGACGGCGTGCGCAACCTGTACCGCGGCCTGCTGCCCCCTCTGCTTCAGAAGACCACCACGGTGGCCATCATGTTTGGCCTGTACGAGGACATGTCGCGACTGCTGCCGCGGCCCACGGGCACCCCGGGGCTGCTGACCGACAGCGTGGCGGCCGTGCTGGCGGGCGTCGCCGAGGCGACCCTGACCCCCTTCGAGAGGGTTCAGACGCTGTTGCAGGACCAGCGGCACCACGGCCGCTTCAGAAACACCGTCCACGCGTTCCAGACGCTGGTGCGGGACCATGGCGTACGCGAGTGCTACCGCGGCATGGGGCCCATCCTGCTGCGGAACGGGCCCAGCAACGCTCTGTTCTTCGGCCTCCGCGGACCCATCAAGAGGAGCCTCCCCGAGGCCGAGACCCACGGCGCCCACCTGGTCAACGACTTCATCTGCGGCGGCCTGTTGGGAGCCATGCTTGGCGTCCTCTTCTTCCCGCTCAATGTCCTGAAGACCCGCATGCAGTCGCAGGTGGGAGGCGATTTCCACTCCTCGATACAGGTCCTGCGCACCATCTGGAGCGAGCGGGACGGCAAACTGACGCACCTCTACCGGGGGGCACACCTGAACTATCACCGCTCCATCCTGTCGTGGGGCATCATCAATGCCACCTACGAGCTCCTCCTGAAGCTCATGTGACCCGGTGTGAGATGGTCGGATCACATCGTCCCTATTAAATTTTCAACAATCAAGGACAAAATGGCGTCGTGAAGATGCTTGCGGTCAATCACCATTATAGCATCTGTGCCCCCCTCCCCATCCATTGTTCTGGGCTGGATCGGGTCAGTACCATTTGGGTCGGTTGCACCTGTATGTTCCCCTTGGCCTTCATGTTTTTTTGTGCGGGGGGCGACATTTATTCAAAGGGTATGACGTGTGGGGCAGGGCGGTCAGAGCCCAGTTGACTGCGGTGACCCAACCGCCAGAAAACAGTCGCTGCTGACGACCACTTTTGGACTGGGTCCTCCATGCTGGCAGCTCTGTCATTTCTTTCGTGATGGTTTCTCTGTGAGGGAATAGAACCCCATCCATTCTCTGAGCTTATACAAAGCTTTAAAGCACAAGGAGGTGGTGTCAGGGTGCTGTCAATCACTCTGTATTAACCAATAAGGACCAATTGGTGAGTGAGAGCATGTGATGACTGATGTATCACCCTGAGCAAAGGCTACGGGCAAAAATCCAGCCCTGTTGGTTTTATAGGTGCCCATCTTTCAGACAATGGGCAGACAGACAGCGGTTAGGGTTTGGTGGCCTCTGTCTTGGCACCAGTGTGCCAGCAAGTCCTCAGTCGTTTTCTCGAAGGCCGTTTCCTTACACTGACACCTATATGCATTGATGCAGTTCATGTATTTGAATGAATGAATTCATTGATTCATTCATTTATTCTCCTTAACAGTCTAGGATGTCAGTACCAAAGTTTATTTAATCCTAACAAGACAACAGTAATGCACATCACACTGTCTTGAGTATTGACATTAAAACGATATTGTTCCTTTAAAAGCCATCCTTGTTTGTATATAAAATACATGAGTTATGTTTCTTAATGTGGCAAATTTGTACTCTGATGCTTCTCAGTGTTAATCAGGCATTCACACCTGGCTATTAAACAGCTTCATTCAGAAGTCAGCGCTTAGGGCAACGTGAGCCTGTGTTTGAAACGCCGATGAATTCAGTGGAAATGCAGCCATTTGCATGTGACTTGTTCATCTTAATGAATCTGGGTGTGCGGAGGACTTAAATGCGTGATCACATTTAGAAGAATGCAGCACATTTCTGGTTTAAAGAACGAATGTGATTGTATCTGTGTTTAAATGTGATGATTAGTTTTCATGGCAACACTGGATTTATTTTTAAGTCGGTAAATACATTAGTAAACCACTTATGTGGAAGGGGATTTGTAAGATGATTGTTGGCCGAAATAGAGTCATTTCGAGAATCAGAGTTGGGGGGTGGTTTGGACCATGGAGTGATGATGGGGGTGGTCTTGGGCCACAAGTGAACTTTTAGGTCTTCCTGACAGGCAAGTCGTGATGAATTACTGCGCCAATGAAGTGTTTACTAAAAGGGCCATGCAGCTGAACACGGGTCATGCTACTGAGGGTCTAGGGATTGACTGTCTGGTTACAGCTTTGATTTGTCAAAATGACACAATTAGGAAAGGACCTGTTTGACAACAGAAGTGCTTGGAAAAATTGAATGAAAAGCAATCAAAATGCTACTTTACAGAGTGTCATCTACCCAACTACCCTTGGCTGGACTCCTACTGTCAAACAATGTAAAATGTAATCTTTCGCCTTAGCTTTCCTTCAGAAATTTGATGTACGTACCATGTGATGGGACAATCTCAGGCAAAGACTTTAGTGTTTACCTTTTCGGTGACACGAGGGACGGTAGCAGCTTTTGGAAAGTGGTTGGCCCATTGACCAAGGTCGAATTCTTGTTTGTTGCGTACCCTCTTGGCGCAACCTGGCATCTGTGGGTAGCCATTTTTTCCCCCCTCAAGTGATGGTCTGTACCTCACTGAAGAACACGTCAAATTTGCCACTGTAAAAAAAAATTGTTTCACAAATTGTTTAAACCACAGTAGACATGCTTTAAGGTTCTTTTCCACTGCCAGTGTGTCCTGTGTGGTGTCTTGCATTAAAAATGACTTTTGGCGTGACTTTGGATATGTTTGTGTTTTGGTTGTTATTTTGGTGTATATGCCAAAAGATGTCAGCACTTCCTCAGCCTGCCACGGAGATGCATCCCGGCTGTTTGTGCAGAAATGAGAGGTTGTGATATTTTACAGTTGTACAGACGGACATCAGCTTGCCTTACTTCAGGAAGCCACTGCAACCACCAAACATGCATTCCCTTCTCTGCTGGACTGCCACGCCTGCCAATTGGCCGGAGAGGTGCATCTGTCAACCAATGGGGATGCGGAGACCCTTGTCTTTGTTGTGTGACATGAAGCCCATTTTTAAATGAGAACCTGACATAGGGTTTGTTCAGGGTTGCTGTATCCTAAGCAACTGAAATCTCTAATGGCAATGCAAGCCGTTCATGGAACAATGCATGGGATTAAAGCCTTAAACTGACAATCAGATGTGTTTACCGCAGCATTACACGAGTATCAATGCACATACTATCAAACAGCATATCTGTATGTTTCATGTAAACTGATTATTTCATGTAAATATGGAAAAGCTGCAGTGAATGTTCAGTGACATGGCACCGCTCACAAGTGTTGGTGTCTCTGGCTCACAATGCACTGACATGTATGTCACATTTTATCATTTTTTTTTTTTTTGTAATGGATACATTTCCTTAAGAAATGAGACTTTGTTGTTGCCTTGTGGAATGAGATTAAAGGTTTTACTCAAAATGGGCAAAACATGTTCCAGACATTAATCATCAAATAAAGGCAATATACTGCAATACAACAGAGGTTCAGCACTCTGTGACTGTAATTCTTTATGCTGAACAGGGTGGTTGAAACAAAATCTTGGTCTGGAGTTGCATTTTCTGGACCTGAAATTTCCACCTTTGCCCATGAATCCATCAAGGAGGGAAGCCAAACTGCTTTGAGTAAATTGTATTTCAGAACGGTAATGGGAGGCATTTCATTTTATTTTAGTTTAAGAAGTGACATTTGGTCTTAACTGTAGTTTATTATTTTATTTTTCAATCTCACATTATTTCAGTTTAGTTTTAATTAATGAAATCTCTGGTTCCTTCCATTGTGTTGGAGCAGGTCTGGCCAGAGGATCTAGGGTCAGTTACCTTTAAAAAGATCCACCGTGTATCAAAATAGTTTCAAATCAAAACTTTTGCTTAATTGGGATTCATTATTTTCTTAAGAGAACTTTCGTATGGGTATAAAATAGGCAAATGCTTTCACAAGATTATCAATTATTACATTGTTCGTATTAGAAATTTTAATTTATTTGTAATTTCACAATGCAGTGTTAATTTACAGTACTGAGCAGGAGTTTGAGGAGAGTCAGAGGAGCCCCCACCGATGTCCTACATATAACCACACTCTTGTTTAGCATGAGCGTTTCACCAGTTCTTTCGCAAATGTGTGACAGAACATGAGGGGGGTCTCCATTCCTCTTGTTGGCGTTGTGTTCAGCCAAAACAAACAGCATTTCACTGCTCAGGTTACGCTCAGCAATTTCAGTTCGCCCACACTGAACAAAAAAGCTTTATAAAACAAGCCTAAGTGTTGGCTACGGAGTAGGATTCCATCGGCTCATTTTAGCCTAGGTGGGGTTCTGAGTGGGACAAACGCAGCTTCGGGGTTGAACACCTTAATGCGGAATCGTACGCGCAGGGAATTCAGCTGGCAGCTTGAGGCAGATCTGGGCACCCGAACTAACACAAGAAAGGCACCATCGGATGAACAGGGTGCTGAGATCTTGTGCTTTTATATAGTGAAAACAAATGCTCGGGGTATAACACTAGTGCAAGTTCATCGTGCATTCCATCATTGTGTGTAGCGCCCCACAGGACTCAAAATCGGCTGTGCTTTCACAAATTCAATTTGGATTAATGAGGCCTGGACAGACACTACCACTCAACTTAGCAGGGCAGTAAAAGGCAGGGTTTCGTTTTGGAAGGTACTACTGTAGTGACACAGGAGGAATCCGCTCCAGCACCCCCTCATCCTAATACATTCTGTACTTCCTAACCACAGTTGAGACTCGTACCCCTGTCATTGCCTTCACACACACCCCCCCATTTGGTTTACATCTCTGTCAAAGTGACAGCTTTCCTCTGCAGTTCATGAGGTCAGCTTTGTGTCCCATGCTGCCGTTTCGCCCAATTTTATGGTATGCATTTAATTATGCATTCAAGTAAGAATTAAACAGGTTAAGGCAACACAATGCAAAAGCCTACGATACTGTGCATCAGTTTCTTGTGAATTTTTCCAGCTTGCAATGTCAGGTAAATGACAAAACAAAAAAAAATCCTTCTGATAATGAGACGCACAGCTACAGTACCTGAAACTAATTTCAACACCGATCCATCAAAATGGTGACTCACACTGTCGGACCTGTAAACCAGCACAAATCTGCAACTATGTGATGTCAGTCACTCATTTCAAAGAGGAATAAATTCACATTGTGCTTGTAACTCCCCTGATCAATGACTGAGGAACTGCTGTCCGACTCGGTCAATTTACCAACCACATTAAGTGTCCATCTTGCACAGAACGTACCATTACATACAGCTTTGGGCCATAACAATGAAATTTCTTTTCTTCCAATAAATAGGCTTAGGTTAATGGTACTATTCTTTATCTGCATTACCATTCCAGGGATCGGATTCCACACGGACATCATGGACGGCTTGGTCGGGAGGTATGCGGCAGGTTGAAAGCAACACTGTACCACAATTTCTAGGTTTTAGAAACTATTGAGGCTTTGACTTAAGAAAACAAGGAAATGTACTAAAATTATATAAATACAGGAGCAATATGGTACGCACAGACACATATACACAGAAAGCTCAAGCATACCCGCTTTAAATCTAGCAACAGTGCACTCAGACCAATCAGATGTGGCCCCTGGAATCAGTCACATGTCCTGAGTGGATGTGGTAGCATATGTATAGCACTGCTCACAGACGCCATCAACCGCAAATCCCCGGCCCAGCCTCGCTGTGCCAGGGTGAACATCAGAGTTCAGATGGAGGTCAGATCAAAGGTCTGCGAGGGTGCGGAAGAGCTGGGTGAGGCAGAAGATGGAGGCGGTGAGCGTGGTGCACTGCCGAGCTAAAAGCTTGATGACGACGTCGTGGCAGCTCTTCCGGCCACCGGCCCGCTCTGCTAGCTGGGCGAACTCCTCGTAAGTCCTGGTGATGTCTGTCAGGCTGCGCAGGACTTCGGCGTGGCGCCTCTGACAAAAGCTGCAGCTGGAGAACCAGAGGCAGACACTGGCCAGCTGCACGAGGGTGCGGAAGCTCTCGGCCAAGGCCAGCAGCATCTCCTCGGGGGTCTGGCCCACCCGGATGACCCGCTGGCACAGCGACATCAGCTTGCGCGCCTCGGCACGGAGCAGCCGCTTGTCCTCGGAAAAGTGCAACGCGCACGTCTCCTGGTGATGGTGCCCTCGATCTAGCTGCGCCTCCTTCAGTAGGGTCAATAGCACCACCAAGTCCTGCTGCAATGAGAGGAACCCATCAGAGGCCCGGTAATGGCGGTTTCGCAACTGGTTAAGGATGTCCTCCAGTGGAGCCGACAAGGGATTGAGATCCATCGAAGGTGGAGGAGCGGACCATGAGAACGGCGGGGTGTCTATTAGGGGCGCTGCTTCTGTCCCTTGTGTTCGACAAGAGAACTCGTAAACCGTCAAGTCCCCGTCAAATTTGTTCTTGTCCAGCACACTGTTGAAGCAATTGGTGTAAATGGCTTGGCACCCACAAGACACTTGTGCCTGGTGCTCCTCCAGAATGGAGGGACACCCAAACACAGATGCTGGACTGCAATCCAAGGCATCCTTCTCCTGGGGGCAGGGATGGACATATGACTTGGACCCCATGGAGTCACATAGCTCAGTAACCTCAGGGCTTGGGTCAGTGTCCTGAGCTGGTACTTTCCCAGGTGACCCATCTCTTGACGGCACTGTAGGTTCTGTACGGTGAAAGACAGTGAGTGGATTTTCAAGAAAAGCTCCGTTTGAAAAACACAAGTCCAAATTCCAGTCATCCAAATGATCTGCATTGATACAGTTCACCAGCTCTGTAACTATGGTGTCATCTGCATCTCCATCTGTGTATTCCAAGCCTGTAACTCCCTCCAGCCCAATGGCCTCTACCTCTGAGACATTGTGGCCAGGAGCCTCTTGGGACCTGGACAGGAGCCATGGTAGCATTTGGATCTTACCCCGCAGAGTAGTAGTGGACAAACGGCTGACTAACCCTGTGGTGCAGCCATGAAGATTAAAAGCACCTGGCTCCAGGGGAATGACTCCAGTCTCCTTGAGAGCACTGGAAGTGGGACCAACAGCCTCCTCGCTCCTTATATCCAGAAGACTCTCAAAGCTATGAGAGAAACTTGTTTGAATGGCTAGGGCCAGGCTTCCACTGCGATCCTGTGCAGTGAAGTGAGTGTCTACTTCAAGGTCATCATTACTAGACTCCTCCCCCTCTTCAACTATAGGCATGTGAAACATTGGTGTTTCTGTGTGTGGTGAGGGTACAGGACACAGTGGCTGGACCAGAGGAACCTCAGATACTGGACTTAGCTGCAGGATATCTCCTCCTCTGCTCAGGTGTGAAAGTCTATCTGTTTTTTGCACCTGTGCTTCTCCGGTGACGGTGGTGATGCCATTTTCTTCTATCCTGCCTTTGACCGTTGTAGAGATGCTAGATGAGTCCTTACAGCAGTTGGCATCCCCATCTTTCCCCAAGAGGAACATGTGATGTGGGAAAGGTACATCATCATGGCTCGTGGCACAGTCCCCAATCTCAGGCTGTTTGCAACTCTCCTTGCCCTCCGGCCCGATTCGGCAGCGCACTGCCAGGATGACGGGGGAAGCTGCCGTGATTAGTTCCGTCACCGACTTGAACTCCATGGTATCTGGCTCCATCTCTAATAGGCTTGAGGACAGTTGCTTGTTCTTGGTCAGTTTCTCTTGGCCATAGCTGCCCCAGGAGGCAGAGGCAGGGATGGGTTTGGACTCCAACTGGGCAGAATCCCCCTCCTCACTGGTCAAGGAGGAGAAGGTGAGGCAGAAGTTTTGGGCGGGCGGTTTGGTGTCGAAACAACAAACCATGTCGTCATCTCTGGATTCCCCATCATGACTGGGGAAGGACACCTGGGAGGTATACTCAGAAGCCACGAAGGAGCGACGCTTGCGGGATTTCATCCCAAGCCTTGAGACCATTTCTTGTTCTTTATCCATCAGCGGTTCTGACACAGCAAAGCCAACGTTAGTTAGACTTGACATCCTTGATTTTCCATCTATTAACATGAAAAAGACAGCCTTTCAGTTAGCATTTCGTCATGGCAGTATTTCCATGAGTCATTACCCAAAAAGTAGACATGATGGACTATGTCAGATTAGCCAAAATTCACCAATTAAGAGAACAATATTGGTTCATATAAACAACTTCTAAAAAGTATGTGAGAACATAGGAAGCAAACTGTAAGAAGCAGTTGAAAATAATATTGCACTTGTGGTTACACTGATACAGACCTGTGGTCAGCTCTGTACCGTAGGTAAACTCGGGTGAACTTAATCTGTCACGTGCATCAAAAAATTCTTCCTCCGAGCTGCTGTCTTCAAAGCCAGGCGGTGGGTGAAAGATGGGCTGGGGCTTTGGGTTCAGAGGCATGTACTGTCCCCCCTCCAGGGGGTGCTCACGCACCGATTTGGGCAAGCTGCAGGCACTGTCGGGGCTGACGTTGCAGCAGATGTTATAATAGGGCCGGGCATCTTTCTCCTCAAAGGTGAACATGCACTCCTCTTCCTCACTTGCTTCTGGGGGGCTGGGGAGCCACTGAGCCAAGCGGGAGAGCTCGGCAAAGCGCAACGTTGGGTCGGCGATGTTACAGCCGTCGGCCAGGTGCGAGTCGGTGGCGCAGCCAGCAGCTTCCTGATCCCCGCCTGGATCGTGTTGTGCAGGTGGGCTTGACAAGTAGGGGTAGGATGCCTCCAGGTTTGTGGGGTGGCTGGAGGAGCAGGTGACGAAGTCGTCTTCTTCTAGGGCATCCATGGAGTCGCTAGAGCAGCTGCTGACGAACCGTGAATCGGAGCAGCAGGAGTCGCTGACCTCGGATGCCCCCCCCTCACCAGTGTCTCCATCACCCTTCTGCACCTCTGCTTCGCCACTCTCGGCTACTACCCTCTCACCTTCCTCTCCTGCCCCCACCTCCTCTCCTCCTCCTCTTCCCATCTTCCTCTTCCTCTGCTTCTCCCCCGGCGGCACGCATGTGGCAGCCGACCCAGTGGAAAGGTGGGGGCTGACCAGAGAGATGAAAGTGTCCAGCTCAGAAGACTCCTCCGAGTCACTGCAGCCCCGTGACACGTACCCTGAACAAACAGATGCTGTTAAAGATGCCGTGAATCACGCTAAACATTTTCAACATAGACGATTAACATTTCCTTGGCTAGAATGTTATAGTACTAATACAGCACCTCCCATGGCTTCAAAATGTACTTAACATCTAAGAAGAAAGTTAAACATAAAGTAATCCAAACCAGTAACACCATGAGTACAAACTACATACAAGTCAACCCTCCTTGCACACCAGAGATTGGTTCCTGGACCCCCCCCACGGATTCCTCCATACAGAGGGCCGACTGTAGTTACCAGCCAGCCGTACTCGAGCTTGTTCTCTCTCCTCCGCTGGCACTCCCCATCCTACAATTCCCCCCTAACTCCTCACCTTCCTCAGCTGAAATGCGATGCTCCTTCGCCTGCTCCGTCCAGGGGAACACAGTCAGCGTTGGGTCCACGAGCAGCTTGCAGTACCCCGCTACCAGGCAGGACAGGTCTTTGGCAGCCTGGCACTCCAGCATGAGAGTAATGGGCTCAAGACAGAACAGAAGCCGTTGCATACCGGACTGTAAACGCCAAGTGTGACTACAATTCACAAAGTCACAAATTGCCAGACAATCAGATAAAAAGAGTCTTTCAGCAAGCTAGGGAACATAGTTACCTTATACACAAAAAGCTTTGTTGTTCCTACTCCATATATCAACTAAATAATACAATGCTTTAAAACCAGAGGTGGAAAGTTCAGGTTCAGAAAGGGAAAATCCAGACAAAGATTTTGTTTCAACACACTAGCTGAATACTCTGTGAATGTGACTTTGTATACCGAACTGGTCGGTGAAACAAATTCTTGGCCTGGCTTTTTAATTTCTGAACCTGAACTTTCCATATCTGTTTAAAACCAAAAATTAATGTTGCCAGTGGGTAAATATCTGGAAGAATCCATGATCCATGAATTGGGTGAGATGATTTCTCAGTTTGCTAGGTTAACCTAAGCTAGAAGTCATAATTGTCCAATAAGAGTGTAGGTAAGGACCATTACAATTGGACAATCATGCCTTTATCTTAAATTAACCCAGCTGTGTGGAACACCCCCAGTCGCTCTCAGTCAGCTGGATAATTTAAGTCAAATGTAAAACCTTTTCCTCGTATTGGACAGTTAATTAACCTATCCGGCTAATGAAGAGATCCTGCTTTGTGGAATATCCCCCTGGTATGCACCCATTATCTGGTAAACGACCAAATCTGCACTCTGCATTCCTGTTTTTGGGCAGTCAGGAAGACAGAGGTGATCCTACACCGATGCGTATGTAGATGAGCCAGGCCGCACCTTGATCTCCTGCAGGTAGATCTTTACCAGGCTGACCTTGTCGGACTCGGGCAGCAGCTCCAGGCGGCTGATGCTGCCGAACTCACTCAGCCTGGTCATGATGCTGTGCTTGTGGTTGATCACCTGGCTAATTCCATACTTAGCCCCCACCAGCAGGGTCACTGTGGAGTCCCTGTCCTGGAGCTGAGGACACAAGGACGGGAGGAGGTCCGTGAAGCAGAACTGGACCTGCTCACTCTCTCAGCAGAGCATCAAGCTCCTTTTTGCTGGACCAATTTAAGGACCTTTGGTCTTTTAATTTAATAATGAATTATATATGTGTCACAGGCTGTATAAATGACATAATTCAGCTGCCACTAACATCTACAATGCAAAATGCATCGCTCATCATTAGTCATATCCACTGGGTTCTCCCAGTCGTGGAACACTCTTCTCGTGTTCATTTTCTTCATTTATTGCCAAAAACCACGGCTGTGTTGCAGTACCTTGAATTGTTTTCCTTATTTTAGTTATTAAAGTATTTTGTGCAGCTGTTAAAGGAACTTTAAGGGATTCCTTCAAACTTAAATAGTTAAGTGAACATTTTAAGGAAATCTTAAGGAGAAGACTTAAGAGTGTTTTGTGCAACTGATTTCTCATGGAAACTTTAACTCAGACTTTAAGGAAAATCTTAAGGTGTTTTGTGCAACTCACCCAGTGCCTCTAGGCAAAGCTTTACCAAAAAAAAAAAAAAAAAAAACAGATGATCTCACTGCCTCCACTGCAGGTAATTTGGGGAGCCCCATTCTGTCTTTATAAGAGTCGGCCCTGCTTGTAAGGCTGCAGGTTGTGCATGGAGACAATCACTAAGGCCTTGAATCATTTCAGCATCTCCTACGATGTACGGTAAGTGTAAGAGTCTTTGGCAGTCAAACAAAAATGTTCCAAAATGAGTCCATTTCTGTACCTCAAAAGGTACAATTAGCTACAGCTTGGGGTACAGTTGGCAGACCGTTGAGGGTACAGCCCCAGTGACAAGCAAAGGTACAAATATTTACCCTTTTTTCTGTGGGTGTAGATGAACACCGTTCTGTTCCCAAACCTCCTCAGGGGCACCTCAGCCATTCCATGTATCCGTTACATTTCACCACCAGCTCACTTAATTAACTTAGTCAAATAACTCGATGTGATATTGAATCAGCCACCAACACATCATTGCCACGGCTCCGTGCGGCCTGTCCTACCATCATCGTGGCTGTGAAGGATTTCGCTCCGAAGCACTTCAGCTCTGCCAGCTCCCTCAGGTAGCTCAACCGCGCCTCAGTCACCGATGTCACCTGTCGAGGGCAAGCGGCAGAAATGACTCCTGGGAAAGAGTAGAGAGGAAGTCACCGCCCAGCTATAGCGGGATGGTAGATGCCATCTCTGCCCAAGACCTTATGCCTGGGTTCCTGCGTCTGGCTCTTCTTCAGGTTGTAGCTCAAGGCCTTCAGTAGGTCCTTCTCCTTCATGTTCTTCAGCAGAGTCGGAGAGACAAGGTTCTCGATGCCCCAGCTCTTCCTACGACGGAAAGAGAAAGACAGGTAACTAAAGTCGGGTAACTAAAGCGAGATCCCAACTCCGAGTTGTGTTGCCGCTCGCTCATCCTATGATCAAATTCAGTTGGCAATGCGTGTGGCACTAGAACCTCTTGTGGAGAGATGGATGATCGTTAAGCACATTTTGTACAGATGGTGGACAAAACCGGATGCAGTTCGAAGACGTGCCGCCCAGGGTACGGGGATCCTGGTGGCAGGGATGGTGCAGTGCAGCTAAACTAAGCTGGCACCGCTCTCGCTCTGTGAGACCTGCCAACTCACACCGGAGGCAGGAACTGCATCTCCAGAACAAACGCTGAACCGCAAATGTGTGTCCCATTAAAGGTTCTCCGGGACTGGGGGTGCACTCACTGGGGGAAGGTGAAAATGATGGGATATTTTATTGACAAAAACACCCATTTGCGAACAACAGCTCCCAAACGGGAATGCAGGGCGCATTATTTGATGCAGACAATTGCTAGTACAACGATGTACCGGGCTGCAGCGATTCTGCCTCCTAATGGAAGGGGCAGGTCCAAGCTGTACCAGAAGGAGGCACCACATACCATCAGTGACCCACACGTGCATCTTTCTAGGGAAGGGTGCAGCTCACACCGTCTCCAGCAGGGTCTCCCTAACAGGTTTCACAGCACTCCACCTATCTCATCTGACCTGAACGAGTGGGTTTTGCAGGACTGTCTGTCCATACTCTTCTCCAGCCCGGTCCATCATTACCTACAAACCCAAGAGGTCTTCCTTGCATTTGCGCACACGGATTGTTGGGGGCCAGGCCATCTGTTACAACAGTCTCTCTCTTTCCTTATTCACAAGATAGTACAGCATTTACTGTACGTATCCTCGAGGTGAGCTTAGGGTCGTTATCTTGTTGAAAAACAAAGGTGCATCCAGATTTTTGACCTCGGTATTGTAAACGTGTAAGTTTACAGTCTTGGTCTGATGCACGTCAGTAGATAATCATCCATGCGTGTCAGTTTCTGTGTGGGGCTGTGATGACTGCCCGCATGTACCGGGGGGGGGGGGGGGGGGGGGGGGGGGGGGGGGGGGGGGGGGGGGGGGGGGGGGCGCGGGGGGGGGGGGCGGGGGGGGGGGGGGGGGGGGGGGGGGGGGGG
>JABFEA020000054.1:1977517-1990732 GCA_019775915.2 Cyphomyrus plagiostoma
ACAGGTGACACACAAATCAAGATAACAGAAGGATTTATGATTCGGGTTTCAGTTTAGTCTCCTAGCTAACATTCCTAATAAACACGGTAAAAAAAGTGTTGGTATGTAAAAGCAGTCTATCAAGGTATGTAAACATCAGTCATGAGGATGACACATGGCTAGACCCCCCCCCCCCATCTACTTCCTTCATTCCCACTGGTATGCAGAGAGCATACCACCTTCTATGGTGGTGGTTCGTGGTTAAACCAACAGCTGTAAATGGGTTCAGGAGGCTTACGACATATTTCTGATAGCCAGCTGTTTTAGCAGATTATCAGTATGCCGTTTTTTTCCTCATGCTTTGACATTTTTCTTTCGGCCATAAAAAAAAATTCAGCCCTCTGCTTATTGCCGTGTATGTGTGTGTACTTTTGTGAGTGTCTGTGTGTAGGTATATGTGTGTGTGTGTATGGGTGATGCTGGACAACTCAGTATTTTTTCATCCCAATATTTTTAAAGTTCTTTTTAGATATCACCCACACCCAATAAGAAGGGAAAAGTAAAGTGGGGGGGGGATAGAGCCTGTTTGTCTAGTATTACGCTCAGGTAGTGACACCACCCCCCCCCCCCCAACTAGAACTGATACTGAACCACACAGACACACACATGAAGGGCCCAATGCGTAGGAAGGATACGCTCGTCGAAGGGATAAACGTCTTCAGGCTGGGAAGCATCGGCGCAACAGGGTGGGAGGTGGTGCATGATGTCATTCTGCGCCTGTGATTGGGCCACGTCCTGCTCCAGGGCTGGGGGAGCACAAAACCACAGTGTACCGGTGCCATGGAACGACAAGGCATTTGGGCACATTCCTTGATATGGCACTTCAGGTTATACAAGCGGCAATGGGAGTCACATGGAATGAGCAGCGCCGCATTGTTTAGGTCCGGAAAGCAAAAATCCGGGCCAAGATTTTTGTTTCAACCAACCAGTTCAGTACTCTGTCAGTGAGACTCTCTATACTCACCTGGTTGGTTGAAACAAAATATTGGTCTGGATTTTTGCTTTCAGCACCTGAACTACCCACTTCTGGGAATGAGAGGCAGGCTGAGAGTGTGTGTGCATCCCGGCTACCTTCCACGCCCCTCTGCTCAATGATGCCGTCAGCTGCTTTGGCCACGGCGTGGTGCAGAGCCTCGCTGCCCACTAGATTCAGCCTCCTGGAGTTCAGGGCCCGTTTCTGCCTGTTGGTACCGAAGGCCTCGATCAGAGAGTCCACCTTCAAGAACAAGCAAGATGCAAGGGCCAATGGGTGAAAGGGACGCCGGCCAATCGGCAACCAAAACACAGGCGAACGAAATGATGAGTGACAGGTACCTTCTCCCGGTAAGACGTGGCTGTGCTTTTTGAAGTCTTGTCCTCAGGGATAGATTCCCCTGTAACAAACAGGAAACAGATCATGACACTTACAGTAAATGTGAAATCGAAACTGTTATGTGGTACGGCTTAAATACCTGGGATTATAGGGTGCATATTGAAGAGCTGAGCACCATGCACTTCCATGCGCTTGGTGTTCTTGTCAAGGACGCCTACATAATACCTGCGGATATAACAACCAGCGTATTTTACACATGGAATTTGTTAAGTTAGCAATATTACACCTTTTTCCACTTTAAAAAGCTTTAAACACCTTACTATCAGACGCTCAAAAAGTATCGCGATATCATGGAATGACAGAACACTTTTGTTTAAAGCGCTAAAAAGTTTAAGAACGTACTTGCAAAGGGTGTTACATTTCAACGACTCGGGTCCAAAGTTACTCGCAACGTAAGAAAGCCTGTCCGTCTCAGCCACCTGCAGATGGGTAACAAAATTAGCCCGGAACACGGCCAACAGAAAAACAACGTTTACCATAGATGGACATAAATGTACCTGTACTCGTACAAATGGCAAATACATGTTTATTATTAGATTACAAATGACAAAACTGGCCCAGCTTACAAATCACGTCAACCTACAACAATGCGTCTGCTCTTTTTCCTGGGGGCATTCACGTCGATATTCCTGTATAGGCTGAAATCCACATGGTCTGTGTTTTTCAAATTGCCGTTGGAAAACTGAACTAGGAAATAAACAAATGGGTCAAAATTAAACACCATGTGTAATATTAAGCAACAATATGACAAAAGATGCAAACGCTTGCCGAAGACGATGCAGAAATACCCACGTGGGCACCCGAATAAGATTCTACATATGTTAATTGCGAAAGATGGTTCAAACATACAACTGTGAAACACGGTTTCCAGTCTACAGATTTCAATAATTTATAATACAAACAGTAATTACCAACTACGGCACTGTTACAGCCCGACTGTTTCCTCTCCTGGTCGCAGCACTTCCAAACACAGGACACGGCCATAGTGCTGCCGTAACACTGTCAACATCCGGGACCGCAAACTGATCTGACGTCAGCCGTACATGCAGCCAATCGCGACAAGACAAAAGAGTACATGGCAGCATTCGGTAGTCGCTATATGTTTCACAGCGCCACACCGAGGATATATATGTTACTGCACGATTTCATTACCAGATGAATCCATAATCGGTATGACAAGGTTTCGTTGTCGGGACATTATTGTATGATTACATTATTAAAACTTATTACTGTTTTCATTTAGACTGTTTTAATACTCACAGCGACCCTCAAAAACAATCACGTGGGAAGATAGATGATTAGTACACGCTTTATTTAAAGCGAATCGTATAGTTAAACTTTTTATATCTTATTTGCATATGGGTATAGCTCGGTTCATTCAAGTACTCGACTACTCTCCAGTACTTGAACTTGTAGCCCTCCACCCCAAAGGCTGCGCATCGCCACACACAGACATAATTCAAAGTCAAAGTCAAAGTCAGCTTTATTGTCAATTCTGCCATATGTACAGAACATACAGAGAATTGAAATAGCATTTTCTCACAAACCCTAGTTAAACAGAAAACATTTATACAAAAAAAAAATTTAAAATACAAGAGAAATTTAAAAATACAAGAGAAATATAAATACAATATTCAAGGGCACGTGGCATAAGAGGAATAATTCAGCTCCGCATCCTTCAGAGAACCAGAACACAATTTGCATGCTCCACGGCATCACTCGTTTGCCTTTTCCTAAATGGTGCATCTATGCTGAAATAATCGAGTAGTTCGATGAAATGGAAAATGCAGTAATTTCACATTTCCAGTTTCTGTTATCAGTGTGTACGGAGAGCCTTAGTGGAAACTGCAGTAATGTTTACAATTACTTTAAATGTGTGTGTTTTGCATGAGTTTACATGTTGCAGTTTAAGTGACAAATATTAGGAGAAAAATGACATCAGACCGCACACACACACATAAACTAAAGATATATAGATGGAAAAAAAAGAATTATTGACATGGAGAGATTAACTAAATGAGTTATGTCACATATATGAAATAATATAAAAATGTAAGTATAATTAATAAAACGACATTCGTTTTCAGATGTAACCGATTGCCCAAAACATCTTAAACTGGAGTTAAACACCAACTAGCCCTCATTTGATACTCAAATAAGATACTTAAAACCCTATCCGGAGCGTCAGTGCGTCCGTCACCGGGAAAGGGAGTCCCCCGCACGCAGAGAGCGCCTTGGCTGCCAGTCAGCCCTCTTTCCACCCCCTGCCTGTGTCTCCGCCTCGTTCGGCAGAGGATCCGCACCGGGACCTTGCTCTACTTTCTACCCCCCCGCCTGCGTCTCCACCTCGCTCGGCTCAGAGGTCTTTCATACGGCTGCGCGGAATCGGGGTTGGAAGCCGCGCAGACACGGCGCTGAGACCGGCTCTCGGGGGCGGGAGGGGGCTGTACTGAGAAGCGGCCGCGGCTGTAACCCCATACTGCCGCCCAGGGCCCTCGGCCAGGCGAGTCCGGAGAGGAGGGGGGGCTCTGTGCTTGATATGTGCCCCGCCGTCCGCCGTGCTGTGGATTTCGCGGGGATAAGGTAGCTGCCGCCATTTACCGTGCGCCTGATGATCATGGTCGTGGGGGTGATTTTCGCACAGGCGGCGGGGGTGGGACGAGAATGCGATGCCGGGATCGGCCTAGGGGACACCTCGTCTCCCCGTACCGACAAGATGTCGGCGGGTCGCACTGCCAAAGCGCTCCGCCGGGGCTGCGGGGTTTGCGAGGTCGGGCGGGGGGACGCTGTGCCTGGCGGAGAAAAACCGCTGAAAACCGGAGGACGGCGCGACGTCTGAGGGGAGGGGGGCGATTTAGGGAAGCAAGTTACGGTCAGGGAGCAGAAACAATGGGGCGGGCAAAGCGCCGGCACACCGTAGGGGGGAACCCGAAGACATGGACGTTCTGTTACGGGTTTTATTATGGCGAAAGTTTGCGGCTATGGGATTCGCTGCCACGTTTTAAAGGAAAAGCTCTCGGTCGTGTGGGAGAGGAATGAGCCGGAGCTGCGGGGGGCAGCGAGAGGCGGGTTTTACCTCGCATGAACCCGGCGCGGAGCGCTGCGGCTGTTCCGCCTTCGCTGAGGGCAGCCTGGTGCTGGAGTCCAATGCTTTTTATTCAATCAGAAAGGGGGGGCGGATAACCGCAAACCTAACCAGAAAACACGGACTAAAGATACATAGATGGAAAAAGAGAATTGCTGATATGGAGAGATGAACTTAAGGAGTTATGTATTTAGCTAGAAACTCCCACTATACCGTTTCTACTAAACTGTGTAGGGGAGATTTTGCACGTGTAGGTTATTTGTGTGTCGTGTTTTGCAGAACAAAATTACACATAATGGGTTAAAGCCTGCTTGTCCCTCAGGGGAATGTCCCATGACACCTTTGTTCACGGATCTCTCTCCACCCCCTCACCTGCAGGGCATGGATTTCCCAGGCCACTTCGACCAGATCTTCCAGCAGCTGAACTACCAGCGGCTGCACGGCCAGCTATGCGACTGCGTCATCGTGGTGGGCAGCCGGCACTTCAAGGCTCACCGCTCGGTGCTGGCTGCCTGCAGCACGCACTTCCGTGCCCTGTTCACAGTGGCGGAGGGCGAGGGCAGCATGAACATGATCCAGCTAGACAGCGAGGTGGTGACGGCGGAGGCCTTCGCCGCCCTGGTGGACATGATGTATACCTCCACCCTCATGCTAGGCGAGAGCAACGTCATGGATGTTCTGCTGGCTGCCTCGCATCTGCACCTTAACGCTGTGGTCAAGGCTTGCAAGCACTACCTGACCACACGCACTCTGCCCCTATCGCCCCCCGGAGAGGCCACCCTGCACCCGCAGGAGCCGCACCTGGACGGTGGAGGTCCCAGACCCCAGCGCTCCTTCCTGCTGCAGCAGTTGGGCGTCAGTTTGGTGAGCTCTGCCTTGAGTGGGGCGGACGAGGGTGCTCCCGGTGGCGGGGCGGTGGAACAGCGTGCCTCATTCCCCATCCGACGCTTCCATAAACGGAAGCCCACGCTTTCCTCGCTGGCTGCCGACGAGCGCCCACGGCACCGGGTCCGGACCTCCGCTACCCTGGAGGGGGCGCCCCATACCCGGGGAGGCTCTGGCGACCTGGGTGAGGGCGACTTCTTCTCTCCAGATTCAAAACTGGATGCAGGCATTGCCAATGACGACAGAGAAAGCAGCGGAATCCCGCAACCGCAGGTGGCGCAGGATGATGCCCAGCTGCCGAGCCAGTCGGACGGTGACTGTGGACAAGACCCACTGGGGAAGGTGGAGTATGCGGGCGTGCCGTCGCAGGAGTCTGGGCTCCTTGTCAAGGTGAAGGAGGGGGTGGAGGAGGAGGAGGAGGCACCGCAGCAGATGCAGGTGGTGGTGAAGAGCGAGCCCCTGAGCTCGCCGGAGCCTGCAGACGAGACCAGCGACGCGGCCTCACAGGCTGAGTGCAGCGACCAGGTGGAACCTGGCGCCGAGAAGGTGGAGCTCAGCCCCGGGGGGAGCGACCGCAGCTTCTCGGACCCACAGTCGAGCACCGACCGCGTGCCAGAGGTGCACCTGCTGGAGGGGGCTGCAGACGGGGGAATCGGCGGCGGCGGTGACCAAGAGGCGAGCATGTCTCGAGATGGCCTGGATGGCAAGCAGGGCTTTGGGATGCCATTTGGGGGCACCAAGGGCTACGGGTCGATGCCCTGCCGGCGGGGGCTGCTGCCTGATGACAGTCTGCCTAACACAACCACGGCAGAGTGTGGGCCTGACATGGAGGCTGGCGGCTACCTGCGGAGCCCAGAGTCCCTCAGCGCCTCATCCTCCCTCCTGTACCCAGGCATGCGCCACCCCCACCAGCACCTCCTCTCCAGTGACACGCACTCCTTTGGTGACATGCAGGCGGATTCCTTCTTCCTGCGACCTACGCAGGACGGGCTGGCCTACCAGCCAAGCCGTGCATCCGACTCATTCCCTCTAGACTACCAGCGCTCCAGCTTAGGCCTGCACTCTCTGCCCCACTCACCCAGGGGAGGAGGTGCTGGCGGTGGCCTGGGCTTCCCCTCCTACCGCCGCATCGCACCCAAGATACCCCCAGAAGGCAGCTCCGGGCTAGCTCGCAAAGATGGAGCTTCTTCCTCATCCTGTGGAAGCTTCCAGGGTGGGCCTGGATACGGCGGCCCGGAGTCCCAGCGAGGCGCCGGCGTGGCCGCACCCCCTCTGCTGACAAGGGCTTCGGCCGACGTCCTCTCTAAGTGTAAGAAGGCGTTGTCGGAGCACAACGTGCTGGTGGTGGAGGGTGCCCGCAAATATGCCTGCAAGATCTGCTGCAAGACCTTCCTGACACTGACTGACTGCAAGAAGCACATCCGCGTACACACGGGCGAGAAGCCCTACGCCTGCCTCAAGTGCGGCAAGCGCTTCAGCCAGTCCAGTCACCTGTACAAGCACTCCAAGACCACCTGCCTCCGCTGGCAGAACAGTGGGCTGTCCGGGGGCCTGCTTTGAGCATGCTGAGAGTGGGACCAGGGATAGGGATGGGGCGTGGGCGAGGCATGATGTGCCTGTGGGCGGAACTAGGAGAGCCACACCTTTTTTTAAAAAAAATTAAGGAAGCTTATGAAAAAGTCCAGTTATTTCAGTGGTCGCTGTTTCATGACTAATTTCTATACCCCCATGCCACATCACTCTGATCTGTTTTGGGTGGAGGAGCCACTCGTGGACACTGACATGTGCCCGGGGTATGTCCCTGTCGGGAATGTGAGTCAGCCGCATAAAGTCATTAATGCAGAACAGCCTTTTATCTGCGTCCTTGCAGAAGGTGACCTGCATGGTTGCTAAGGAACAGGCCGGTGAGTATGCGAGGTTGGCTCCCTGTCTCCCCACCCTTTGGTTTGGTTTTCAAGGCTAAACTGTTTGTTTTTGCTGGTGGGGTAAATGCGCCTGACTTCACAGGAAAGGGTGCGGGGGAACGTTTGTTTGTGTGTTTTGCCCCCATTTCTCAATCACTACGGCTATTATAATGGTGACTTTAAGTGGTATTTTCAGATTATACTCACTGATTTCGTTCTCTGTTTTTGGGCAGGGCCCCAAGGCTTATGTGAGTGTGTGTGTGTAATGCACCACACTCTTGAAAGCAGCACACTGCTTAGCAGTGAAACTTTGGCTTCATTGGGCAAAAAATATAGAAAGATTTTTCCAGAGGGGATGTTCTCTTGTTTTCCCTGAAGGTTTCTTGAGGTTCTTGGTGAGGTTGTAGGAGTGACACAAAATGCAGAAGCTGTTCAAAATGTAAATATGGCACATATCTGCAGAAGGCATGGTTGGCGTGTGGACTTTGTTTCACGTGAGCTTTGCAGGTCTATGTTCAGCCACATCAGCTATTTCAGCTGATGTTTTCCTTCAACCAAAATGTCCCATTCTGTTGGGAAAAGTCTTCTTCGTAAGTAACGTTTTTGTGTGTGCGGCTTGCACTGTAGGTTGATGTACATGATCGGAAAAGTGAAAACCCTACACTGCCTACACAGTGAAATACTCCCTGTCTTTTAACTCCTGTCAGTGTTTTTCCCATGTAGCTTACTCTGAGCACTACACTTCCACTGTAGGTGTGGCAGTGACCCTCTGTTCCGTTACTGGTGGCAACTGTACTCATCATGGTGTCTAAGATTGAAAGTTGCGTGGTATGTCGTCTTTGCTTGTGTTTTTAGGTCTGCACCATCAGCCAATTAACACGTATCCAGCATGGGTCCTGGAGATCCCCATACAACAGCATTCCTTACATCACCTAATGTCCTCCCCTGAGGAACCTTCATGTGCTCATAGTCATCCTAAACAAGTGCCTGTCCTATCAGGAGCTACCAGGTCAATGTTCTCCTTTGTAACAGGTGACTGGGCACGTCCTCATGTTGAAAGAGAGAATTACAGCAAAAGCAAAAACTCAACCAATCATTATGTCATCCGACAGAACACAGTAATTATTTAAGGTTACCAGAGAAGGTGTGAATGCGTTGACCAACTGTGACGAATTTGAGCATAGCTGTGTCGTGACTTCCTTTCAGATCAACAGGACATGTTTGTTTTACTTTGTTTTTCTAACACCTCCGTTGTGTTGGTGAAACTGAGTCTTAGTTGTTGACCCCCCCCCCCCATGGGTAAATATCCTCAGAATTTCCTTTTGTTTTAAAAATGGAATCGGACCGCCGTGTCTTTCTTAGGTCCACACAGCTGGAGCCTACTTCCTGACTTAAAAGTTTCCTCTGAGGCTTGGTGTGACCTAAGACCATCCATCCAAACGTAACGGTGGCTTGAGCCCTTGTCTAGGAAGAACACTGGAAACAAGCTGTGTCACCGACATGTTCCTGTGTATCACCGACATATTCCTGTAACTAGCAGAGTTCTAGTTTACAGAAAGACCAAAACACACTTTGCATTCTCAGAGTTTCCACTAATAACACTGGAACTGAAGCTGACTTATATTGCTGTCAAAATGTTGCTGTTGTACAACAATGCATCTGAAATATTTTCTTTACTAATTTATTAGAGTTTGATCATAGTTATATTAGCCCTAACTGCTTACATGAAAGTGCACTGTTTGACTTACCTGCAATTGTGTATATACATCAATTAAAGACTTTCCATTTGTAAGTTTTACCATTCAGAGTGGAGGGACAGGTCTCTGCCTTAAAGCTCCGGTTTGAAAAACTAGGGCTTCATTATGCCAAAACTGACAAATTGACGTGTCCTGTCACTTACTGTTGTGACTTTTAGAAGACAACCTGCTTTGTAGAGAAGTAACAAAAACTGTATTTTATTTCATTTGTTGTACAAGAATAAAGATGGAAATGTCTGTGTGTGTGTGTGTGTGTGTGTGTGGTCTCTGTGTGAGTTGTCTTAGAGGCCCTGGAGTCACTGATGTACTGAAAAAGCAGTATGGGATGTACATGGATACTGTTCATTAATTGTTTTAGCCATGGTTTTAAATGATGCCCGTCTATGTGATCGTTTTGCTGGAACAGTTCAGGTTAACTGCCTTGCTCAGGCGTGCTGCTTAAGACCTCCCATGACACGTAAGACCGCAGTTTTGGTTTGGCGCCCTCTGCCCGCTGGCACAAGCAACTACATTTGTTTTTGTCACGTGGTAAGGTCTAGCTTTCTAACCGGAACTTTAGTAGCGATGAGGCCTGCTTTGGCTACGATACACCACCAATTTAACGTTCGTCGGCAAAGCATAAAATTACTTTTAATCCTTTGTGCTGTAAACCTTGCTTGGGCGACAGGGTACGACTGTGTATGTCCTGTGAGATGTAGAGATATCCTCAGAACCTGTTTGCTTCATTGAAAGGAAATAATTAAAAATATTCCAAATAATTAAAACGTGCATATAAAACGTGTGTGTGAATTACGGGAAACTGGTAATTCGGTTTATGTGGCCCGTCGATTGCGTAATCTCGCGAGAACGTTGCTCTGCTCGTTCATAAATAGCGCCGTCAGGTGCGCGTAGTTTGTTTGGAGCTGGCGGATTAGTGATCCGGTAAATCTGGGAGCTCCGTTTTGGGTGCAGGGTCTGATAACTTTGTTAGCGCGACAAAGGAAGGTTGTCGCAGTATCAGGCCGCATCAATTAAAAAAGGCTAATATCAGGTTTTAAAAGTTTTTGGTGATGGTATTTAAGAGTTTGGAACTAGTCGTTTGTTAACGCTGTTCGCACTCTGCCCAATGACAGCTGTTTAATTTTGTAACAATGCTTTAGTCCCTTCTGTAATGTTTAAATAGTCAAGAAGTATCTAAGGACTGTATGCTTGTAGCATCACTTGTCTTTCAAATGATTTAAGCTTCTGTTTTTTTCGTAACCGTTAACCGCAGCACGGAAACCGTACCGCTGTAAGAATTATCCATTTCTTTAGGTTACTATGGAGACGCTGGACGCTGAACAGGTTAGTTGGTAACTTCATTTATAAAAGTATGAAAGCTGCATATTATTGGCTGCTAGGAATGTATAGCCATTGGTTTTATACCTCTTGTGAAATCCTGGCTCAAAATCGATCAAATGATGGGGACCTATGGGTAATGCTGTCATGGGTGGACTGAGGGTTTTTCGTTACGAACATAAGAAATTTACAAACGAGAGGAGGATATTAGACCTATCAAGCTAATTTGGGGAGAACTTGACTAATAGCTCAGAGTTGTTAATCTTATCTAGCTGTGATTTAAAGGAACCCAGGGTTTTAGTTTGCACTACATTAAGAGGGAGACTATTCCATACTCTACATGCTGTGTAAAGAAGTGCTTATTCAAATCCAGAAAATGTTATTCTGTTAACTTCCTCCTATGGCCATGAGTTCTAGTATTTAAACTAATATTGAAGTACCCATTTGGCTGAACATCATCCTGACTTGTTAGAATCTTGTATACCTGGATCATGTCCCACCTTAGTCTCCTTTGCTCGAGGCTAAACAGATTCAGCTCAATTAACCTCTCATGAGACTTTCCTGTAAGACCAGGAATCATTCTTGTAGCCCTATGTTGTGGTTCTCTGGTGTTTCTTCACAGAATGCAATGAAAAGGTTGCTGCACCTCCCCCTGGTGAGCTCCACCTACTACTTCGTGTCTCTCGTGTACTGCAACATGAAGGAAAGTCACCCTCGTGTCAAGCCGTTCTGTGAGGCGGCGGAGACTGGAGTGAAGACCATCGCCTCAGTGGCAGTTACCGGCGCCACGCCCATCATTGTCAAGTTTCAACCTCAAAGTAAGAACGGTGGTCTTCAGATGCTGTTTGCGTGAAGTTTCCAGAGCGCGGTGCTCGGAAGCATGCTGGAAATTAATGCATGTACTACTTTGTTTTGCAGTTGCTGGTGCAAACCAGCTGATGTGTAAATACCTGGATAAGACTGAGGAGGCCTTCCCGATCCTCCAGCAGGACTTGGCCCAGGTTTGAGCCGCTGTCCTTGGCTACACGTCGCCTTTGAATTGTCTTCCCGAGTGTCATTATGGCAATAGGAATATTCAAAACCAGAGTAGTGTGACTGTCATGAGACCAGCCTCCCTTAATTCTTTTTGTTTGTGATTCTCCGGCTTCTGCAAAGGACCATGTAGTATACACTGTCCCCAGGTGGTGTCCAGGCCTGACAGTGTCCTGACCACAGCCAAAAATGCGAGGGCAGTGATTGTCCACATGGCTAAGGACACTGTGATGGCAGTCAAGGACAAGGCTGGTGTGATGTTGCGGGAGGCTATGGTAATGACCAAGTCGGCGCTGGACGGCGGCTTCGGCGCTGCGCTGGGCAGCCGTGCCGCCCAGCTCCTGAACGCCGCCATGAAGATGTCCCCGACAGTCCATGGGGCGGCGGCAGCCCAGTGCCCCACTACAGTAGAGGATTCTGGTGAGGACAGGATGCCTTTCAGTTTCGGAGCTGCTATATAGTAGGAATTGGGCCTAACGTGCACATTTGTTATGGTATTTAGCCCCAGTTACCCCAGAGGGCATACCAAGACAATGGAAGCCAAATTGGAATGGCTATTGGTTTGCAAAAGTTTTGCTTAGTGTCCAACTTCGACAGAAACCAGAATTAATAGCAAGCTTGAGTAAGCCTGTCTTTCCTTGCACTTTTTTCCTTGTAGTAAAGTATGCTGCTTTCCACAGGGATTTTGTTCCCACTTATGTTCCTGATTCTAATTACAGTGGGGTAGATGCAGAATTTTTAGAAGTAAATCTTTCACAAGAGGTCTGAATTTGCATTTGATTCTTTTTTTTTTTTTTTTTTTTTTTAACCTCCAGTGGAAGTTTCTGACTCTGCCAGCAAAAAGCCTGCCCATCATGTCTGTCTGCCCTCTATCTCCACCAAGGTGTTCCACAGGGCTGATCGTACCACTGATGGGGAGCAGAATGTTAAGGTCAGGAGTTCCCAAAAATTGACTCTGTAGCTCTGAGTTTTGGTTTCATCCGGCGTTTCTCATGAGCAGATGGAATTGCATACTGTGGTCACCTCCAGTGGGCTCACCAACCAGCTGCAAACCTTGTGCCTGACCGTTGTCTCCAGTCTACAAGGCTTCCAGCAGAATGTTCAGATACAGGTTCTGGCTGTGGCCGTGTCTGCCTCTGAGGTCTGCAACAGTTTATGGAAGGCCTATGTCCGTGGAGAATTCTCTGACCAGACTGAACAACCCCAAAGGGCCATTGGACAAGGTGCTTCAGTACTAGGCTTTCATCTGTATGATGGACAGACAAGAAGGTTGAAATGATCTAGCTGGAAACTTACCCTTTGCACTGTGAAATGCACCCTTAATGTAGACTTCAGGTGGAGTGTGCAATCTTGTGGGTCCTCACTTTCAAGCTTCGTTTTCTTCAATGGTTGAAATGCAAAAAGAACTTTGGCAAGGGTATTTCATGCATTTAGAATAATTACTGGAATTTTGTACTCTAAATAAACAAAGCAATTTGACACTTTCAGATTTAATTCATTTTGTGTTGGAAAGTGTTCGTATAATCATGCAGTGCATCTTGATTTACTTTCACATTTACAAATTGAAGGGGTCTTGACTGGTTTTAAACTTGTGCCAGATTCAGTTCATACAAAGTTTTAAATCCAGGCTAACACTTTGGCTCCACCAGGTGGAGCCATGTAGGCCTGCAGCAACCATGGAGTGAGTGAGGTTTTTCAACTACTTCCAGTGTTTCTGGGTGTCTGATTAAAATTTGAAATCGACTGTGCCTACAGTGCCTTGCAAAAGTGTTCACCCCCCTTGGTATTCTGTTGCTCCCTTGCAGCCTGGAATGTAAAAGGAAA
>JABFEA020000054.1:2002145-2030087 GCA_019775915.2 Cyphomyrus plagiostoma
GGTTGGGTGGGGCAGACTGGGGGTGGGGTGGGGTGGGGGGGCAGTTACACAACTGAAGGAACTGAATGACACCAGTTCTGTAGGTTATCGGATTCTGCGTGACAAATGTCACCCCCACCTTTCTTGTAAAGCCACCCTACGCGTCTCCATATTTTGCAACCGGACTATCTGCTGCCTAGCGGATATCTTTGCAAACTTCCTAATTACTGGTGTTGAAGCGTGGCTCGGTTGACATGTTGCACCTCAATTTGTACGAAGGGAGACGCGTGACTCCTTTGGAGTGAGGGATGCCTCATTGATGCCTTTCCCTAATTTGTTTGTTTATTTCAAACATATTTACATTCACCATATTTACATAACATATTTCCAGTCTTTTATGTTTGAAACGGAGTAGGCTGCAGTGTTATTTAGTTATTTGTCCTGATCCCCATCCGATTATTCATTTTATTCATTCATTTTACACACTTTTTGTCAAATAAAGACAACACAACAAAGCAACACTATTACTGTCATGTAAAGACTGAACACACCAAATGACACATTTCATTCAAAAATAAAGTCTGAAGTTAGAGGATTCTGCTTTTACACTGTAGGGTCATTAAAGTTCAGAATGAATGATTGGAAGGTTGCAGTTAAAATCCCAGAAAGGGCAGTTGGACCAATGTCTAACTGACAAGGTTTGCTTACTGAAGCTAGTCTTGGGTAAGGGCACCACCAAATGCATGTCGGGAGGACACTGTGAGCTAGGAGAGGGTTTGTACAGTGCCATTGAAAAGACTTGAATTTCACTTCTTGCTGCGTGCTGATTTATCAGCTTCCTATAGTCACTAATGTCAGTGTTAAATGGCTGATTGAGTCTTTCAATGAAGGAAGCAAACCAGTAAAAGCACAAAGAGAATTGAGCTGTTTAGCCAAGAACAGGAGCCTTCCATTTTGAAAGTAGTTTGTAAAACCCTAAAGTAGCTCAGCGTCCTCCCCGACATGGATTAGCTCGTCACCCTAATCTTGGAATAAAACCAACCTGCACTAGGGCCTTAGGGAAAAGAACTTCATACAGACAGATTCCAGAGAAGCATGGATTGATTGAGACTCTGTTTTCGTTCCCTTTTGTTGCGCAGAGGAGGAGGAAGGTGAAGCTAAAGGGTTTGTAAAGGAGGAAAAAGACCGGCTTGAATCACTGGGGGTTCGATCACTGACTGTGGAATCTTTCACGCTTCCTGCTCGTGTGTGTTAGACCATCGTTCAGGTACAATAAGCAATGCAGCCTGAGGTCCTGAGTGTGGTGAAACATGGTTAGCATCTGAGCCCTCATGGTCTCTTGTGATCATTAGAGACTTAGGGCAGAGACCTTCTTTGCTGCACCTACCCAGATTTCAAACTAGACACTGCGCTGTTCTGACCAGCAATAATGCAAAGTAGTTTTCCATGCACCTGAAAAATGTACAACCCTGAGCACAATACCAGAGCGAAATGTCAGCTTTGTTGTGTTTTTTCCAACGTTTTCAGTATTTGGATCACTTCGTCTGGAAATTCGTACTGTAAGCCAGATGGGGGAAGCCAGAACGGCCATATTTGCATATTTATATTTTCCAGTGATGAATACAAATATTAATTGAAAGGAAGTCACACACAACCATCATATGCGTCTTTAAAAATAGTCAAAGGAAGAATCATTTTGTATTCGTGGTTTCTGCCGAAGTCACAAATGGTCATAAGATCATTATATGACCATGGCTTGGGTAGATGTTGCCACGATGCATGAACTTTGGGGCATGCAAGGACAAAGGCCCATTTCAGATGGTCCTGGACAGGACAGCAGACTGTCACCTGGAGAAGGTCCCTGACTAATCAGACATGGGGCTCTTCCAAGACAGCCAGTAGGGCTGTGTATCACTAGGCCTTGGGCAAGACGAACCGTGTCATGATACAATCAACTGGTTTGCAGGACATAAAAAAGCAAAGACCTGTATGTATTACCAACTGTTCAAATGTATAACAACAGAATACCAAATGTTCTTTGTCTTTTATAAATTCAGAAATGTCGGTCATCAGTTTTACAGTTGCATAGGTGCATGACTGCTGCCCTTATGTTTAAAATTCTTTAGTTTCTGTCAAGTTTGTGGTTCCTCCTCTATATTTCAGCTCAGTATGGCAAGTTTTACAAACAAAATGGGACTCATCTTTTATAGGAAACTCAAAATATTTCCATACTTTGGACGTGTACTTAGCAGGGACATTTTGGAAAGTGGTTTACAAACGAGAGCTGTGTGTCATGAAGGTATTATCACCTGTATTCAGTTGATCAAGTACTGTTGGCCTCGTCCGGAAATACAAGAACTTCCAAATAATGTTATTAGTCTTCACTTTTAATTTATGAGATGTAGCAATTAAATAATGATGCATTCCATATCATTACATTTCTTTGAAAGATGAAACGAGGCTGGTAAAAAATTTCTATTTGTTTTTATGAAAGTATAAACATCAGGCATACAAAGTATAAGCCAGCACGTCGTGACTCATGTCTTTGACTCGCCTTTTGCCTCGTACTGGAGGCTCAGTTTCAAAGTGAGGTTATGCAGGCGGCTGAGCCACCAGGAAACATCTGACCTCAGGCCCGCTCCCACTTGACGTGGCCAGTCAACGTGCAGGACTTTCATCTGCAGCAGGTCCAAACCACCACGCATTCGGCTTCCCTTCCCTTTCAGTTCTGCGGAAAAGAAAACGGGATATATCTCAAACCCGGTCACTGTGTGGGACGATCTGTGAGGTATAATTCTTATTCTGACGACCCCCCTCTCCTGAAGCAGACACTTTTATTACACAGGATACGCTAAAGGCTTTTCTTACCAAGCTGATCAAAGGGTGAGCCAATCCATGCGACAGCCCAGCGTGGTGCCTAAGAGTCTGGGAAACACGTTGGCTTGCTGGATGCTACATTTTAGAAATGGTACCTGTATGTTAGATTTAGATTTATCGTCAATGAAAGCTGTGTATGTGTACTGGCCAGTCCGGGAGCACAAGATGGCTGCCTGACGGCCTCCTTTGCCCAGTCATATATTCATGCCGCTGTAGATACTGTACACTATGGATTACCCTGTCCTTTCGCTTCCACTTGAAAGGTTGCTGACTTCAGACTTCAAATGTGTCCATTTGTGATGTTTACTGTTCAGGCTGTGTGTGTGTGTGTGTGTGTGTGTGTGTGAGAGTGAGTGATAATTACAGACTATGGTCCCACTATCCAAGCAGAATGACTTGGCCAGCACGCTACCACACAAAGAACCAGTGTTTTGCGCTGAGTGCATCTTTTTTAATACTACGGTGAGTCCGGGATGGTGGCTTTCTGTAAACTGCTATTATGCCTTCCTGAGTAATCCATGTTCGGAGATTTCACGCGAATATGCATAGACCGCGGGCCAGCCGGCGGCAAACTGTGTCAGAGCAGCTGAGAAGGCCTGAGGGCAGTCAGGTTTTATGGCGCAGAAGAGCCTCCTGTCAGACTGTGCGCTCGCGGATGGAGCAGCCTGTGTCCGCCAGAGCTCAGCCTTATCGGATTTGTGTCAAACGGAGGCTGAGAAACGGCCTTATTTATGAGGTTTCACCTCTGCTTTTGTCATTAGGGCAGAAAGGCCCAACATCAGTGTTTGTGCTGATAATCCTCTACCGTCTGTTTCCTACATTCCCATGCTTAGAGTGACGACAGTCATCCCTTTTCATTGATGCCCAGTGCTGAACCGAAAGCTTTTTGAGGGGAGCTTGTAATCAGAAAGGCCCAACATCAGTGTTTGTGCTGATAATCACTTATGCTACTATCAGCATTCAGTTCAGATCTTTCAGATCAGCTTAAGCTTTTATCTGTTCTCTTGTGTCCATTGCTCTAAATGAGGAATGCTAGAAGAATTTTAATCAAGTTCCGTCTCTGTAAGGGCAGCCTAGATGAGTGCCTTCTTGTGAAGCTGACTGAATCATGAGTGGCATGTCTAACCGAGCCATTCATCTACTTTTCAAGTTTTGACCTTTCCCTCAAAGCTCTGCGGCAGGATCTCCTGATGGTCACTGATACCTGGTTACCTACTACCTGTGTTCTTCATCCTACAGTACATGCAGCCATGATCGAGGACAAAGGTCACCGAGTTACGGACTACTTCGTGGTGGCCGGCCTGACGGAGAAGTCCACCCCGCTTGAGCAGGATCTGTCGGAGACCAAGTCTAGCGGGTCCAAGGCACCCATCACCGACTTGGCCGTTATCAACCGGTCGGCAGGCGAGACGGTACCAGAGGGCTTCACCTGTGTGGAGATCACTCCAGGTGGACAGCCGGCTAACCTCAACCATGGGAGTTTGAAAAGCCCAGAGCTATTTCTGTGCTACAAGAGAGGACGAGAGAAAGCCCCGCTTATCGACATTGGGTGAGAATTGATGGTGGAGGGGGGTACATTATCATTAGGAGGAACTCGTGTCTTTTGTCCTACATGCTAAAGCTCTAGGGAAGTTGCTGCTTTGACAAAGCAACCCTTCCCCTATTGTTGTCTAAGAGGCATATCCTTATTCCTGTATAGTAGAACTTAATGACTAACTCTATGTGGAATCTGAATATGTTTTGAGTATTTTGTGCCAAAGCTGGCAGAAGGAGCAGTGATTTACTAGGCAAATCTGCCAGCAGGGAGGTCTGCAATTCCAGAACATCCCAAGAAAACAGCACCTGACTCTGGGGACAGTGTCGTCTTGTCAGCAGTGAGCAATGGGGCTTTCCATTAAACTGGCAACCGTTCAATTTCTACAAGACAACTTAATGCTGAGTTTACGTTTACATGCCTCCACTGGTCTTAAGAGTGCTGAGGTCCAGAAAGTTCTGCTGCAGCTTCTGGTTCCCTCCTTTCCCTGGGCTGGTAGCGGGAGAACGGTTTATCACAAGCAGAATCGTTGTTGGCACATCAAGAATGAAAAACCGCATCAGAGATTATTCGTTGTGCTGCTGTCATCCTTGTGGTGGAAAGCCAGTTCTCTGGAGCCAGCTTTCCATCTCCATCTGTGGGCCTCTTTTTACCAAGAGCGTGAGTGAGGTTTGGGGGCCAGTAGGACATACCACTCACTGTCCTTCAGCGGGGTCGGTCAGGACCACTCTTAATGGTCTGTCATGGTACAGTCCTCCAGCGACCTCAGCAACCTTTTCTTTTTTCATGTTTGAGTATCTTCAGTGATGGACCCCTGTCAGAATCTTTTCCTCCCTGTTGGTAACTCAAAGTTGTTCTCTGATTCTTTTTTTTTTTTTATTTCAATTAGCCAAATTGACGTCCCGACTGTGCCAGCCTCCCCGTTGAGAGGTTTAACTGAAGTGTGAAGTTTCCCAAAAATAGATCTTCATTATTCTTCTCAGAGTGTATGTATGCAGGCGCGTGTGTGTGCCTTTAAATCGGATCCCGCTGCTTGTTACTTGTATGAAGTTTCCATTCCCTTTAAGCCCTCCCTGAGGTCATTTTGACAGATACGAACAAAAATTAAAGCACCACAATGGCACGCAAAGGAAAGGATAGGAAATAGCATTCATACTCAAAGGCGGGAGTGACTCAGAAAGTAGAGACTCCAGCAATTGGAATAGGAAGCCAGCCCTCCCTGTGGGACAAACAAGTCCAGCTCCACATGTGAGAAATCTGCTGTGTTTCAGCTCCACCTACGTAGCTGTGATCTGCTGTCGCCTTGTGTGTGTTTCATGGTCTCCTGAGGGCAATAAACACGCTCGCATCTTTCGGCTGTTTTTAAACTGCCGTTCCGTCCATCTGGAGAAGTAACAGCTGGGAAGCCGGTCCTATGCTGCGTTCTTTGTTTTGTTCTTTGGGGGCCCTCAAGGGAGAGACCTGCTTTTGTGCCATGCTGTGGTCCTGTGCCGTCTCGTGTTTCAGACGCGCAAAACTGCGTGCCTTCTGTTGAACTCGCCTCTTGACTCTACCCAAGTCATTGCATCACAAACCAGTAGAGAGTCAAGCTTAGTCAAATAGTCTTGCATTGACTTGCAGGTAAAGGTGTGTGCATTTGTGTGTTAATATGCAGCCAAACTCAAAGGTGGGTTCTCCAGTGTTGGGTGGCCTATGTAGAAAATGTGGTTCGTGTGCTGGATTCTAAAGGGTCCCATTTAGACTACCCCAACACTGAGGCTGTCTGTCACACAGTTTTGCTGTCCCTGTCTTAGTGGGTACTTACTGTTCCCTGGTGGCACTGATCTTTCAGCGCGCTCTATGAGGGTAAGGAGAGGCTGATCCAGGACTGTGAGGTCATTCAGGCCACGCCCTATGGCCGCTGCGCCAACGTGAACAACAGCTCGGCCACCTCGCAGCGCATCTTCCTGACCTTCCGCCGAGCCTCGGCAGTCCGGCCGCAAAACACTCTGGCAGTCACTGACGTGTGCATCATCATTGGCAGTAAAGGCGAGACGCCACCACACACCTTCTGCAAGGTGGTCAAGAACCTCAACGCCGGCATGGTGAGCCGGCATGGTGTGGGGGTGTCTGACCTGTGACGTTTTTGATTGGATAATTTTGTCAAGGCTTGAGCTGCCGGACAGCGGGTGCTGATTGGACTCTGTATAGTGCCTTAACTTTGCTTCTCCTTCAACACCTAGTGGGGTTCCAGTGTGTTCCTCTGCTACAAGAAGTCTGTCTCGACGTCCAACTCGATACCTTATACAGCAGGTAGGTTCTGCCTGTTTCCCATGTCTTGCATGTCCTGGTTGTAAGATTTGGAATGTGGGGTGGGGGGGTGGAATTTCTCATAAACGGAAGCCTCACAAAGACTTGGGCCGCGTTTGATCTCCTGCTGATGACTTTTCTCCCTCAGATCTTGCAGGATGATTGATATGTGTACAAAGCGCAGTACCTTATGGTACGGCAAGACTCGAAACGGGGTGATATTTAGGATGTTTCAGTCCAACTAGCAGAAAGCCCTTGATGTAAATCCATTTTCTTTTAATGAACTGGCTTTCATGCTGAGATGCATCCATAAATATGAGTCGCATTTTCATTCATTAGTCCATAGGACTGACTTTAACATATCTGTTAAAAGTCAAATGGGACACAAGATCACAGCGAGTCTCATTAAGATTGGTACATTCACAGTAACGGCTTCCTTGCTAGAGGCAACATGGTTTAAACCAAGCTAAGTTTTATTTTTTTCTTACTGCTATATTTAGTTTGCCTGGGGAAATTGTCTCTGTTGGAGCAGTGTGTGTTGTTGTTTCACATAGTGTTGAATTTATTTCTGTAATGAGGAAGTTAGGTTTCATCTTCTATCATGTGTAAAGCACAAATGTCTTTTTGGGTGATCTGGGACGGACTATTCTGTATACTTAACATCTCAGTAATTCTGGGATAGTTGTCTGGTCCGCCTGACTTGGACTCAGTTGAGGTCACGTGTGGTTCTGCGCTTTGTGGCTTAATGGCTTCTCTCTGTCTAAATTGTCAACAGAAGTCTGTTTGTTTCCATTTGTTATTGTCGGTTTTGCAGTTTTCACCAATCTGCTCTGCATCAGGGCTGAGTTGTTGTGTAAAGCCCATGAAGACAAACCTCTGAGGTCTGGCCAGATTTTTGTTGGTTGACACGGTGCCAATAGACAGTGCGTTATCGTGATTAGTTTAGTTTCCTGTCAGAGTGTTTTGATTGGTGTCCCCTGGAACCGACCATGGCTGTGAGCTCTCGGAATGTTCAAGAGCCGCTGTGCGGAGTGTCGCCGTACGTTGAAGGTCAATTGAAGGTCATCTCCCAGACGCACCTCAGCATGTATGTCTCGTGCTTCATTCCAGGCCTGATCTTCAGGTACCCGGCTGAGGATTATGAGTCCTTCCCCCTGTCTGAGTCTGTGCCCCTATTCTGCCTGCCAATGGGAGCCAGGATTGAATGTTGGGAACCCAACACCCGCTATCCGTTGCCCATCTTCTCCACGTTTGTCTTAACGGTGTCCTCTGGGGAGAAGGTATGTGCTAAAAACCCAACATCTCAGACCCTTGAAACGATCAAGACTGAACTTTTCGGCTACCACAGATAGTAGTAATAGGGTTAGTCTTAATGCCATGCAGAGTAGTTTTGGACTTATTCCCATAACATTATGTCTTAAACAGATTTGAATAGGATGAGGCAAGTTAGCTTTAGCTTGCCCCTGGTGCTTGGGTAAGCTGCACTGGATGCTGCTATAGCTAAGTATTACAGGAGCAGACTGAGTGCCCGTTTGCCCTGCAGATGTATGGAGCTGCCATCCAGTTCTATGAGCAGTACCCGCAAGACCTGCTAAGCGAGAAGCAGAAAGTCCAGCTGGGCCTGCTCTCCGTGGTGGACAAGCGACCCATCCCCAACCGCCCGGTCAACACCAACAAGTGCATCTGCCTGCTGTCCCGGTGGCCCTTCTTTGAGTCCTTCCGCAAGTTCCTCATGTTCCTCTACAAGCTGTCCGTCTCAGGGCCACACCCGCTGCCCATTGAGAAGTGAGGCCCCGCCCACCCGCGACTCGCTCGGATCCGCTGCCTGACGTTTAAAGACGTTGTGTCGTCTTTGATCCGTGTCTCCGCCAAACGTTGACGCTCAGTCTAATTCCTTTGAATCTGTTTGGCAAAAGTCGTGTTTGAGAACATGAATTCTGAGTAGGTTATAATTTGCATGTAGACCTCTCCAGGGTGCCTTTAATACCCCTCAGTCTGTTGATACATTCGCCTCAGTTCAGCATCGTGGGTCTTTTCTTGATGACATCTTGATTATTCTACCCTCAGGTGGTGCTGTGAGCCCCTGATTGGGTGCTGCCTTCTGATTGTCTATTATGTGGCTTTTTGGTTTTTTTTTGTGATCATTTATTAACTGGCTGCCCCCCCACTTTCAAACAGGCACATCTCCCACTTTATGCACAATGTGTCCTTTCCATCCCCCCAGAGGCCCCGGATCCTGGTCCAGGTGAGATCCTGTGCGTGCATGTGGGTCGCTATGTGCTCATGGTGATGGTCCACCTGCAAAATGCACATTACTGAAAAAAAACGATCCATGCTGATTGTGCACGGAATGCGTTTTATAGTGGAGACGTGATCCGCACACCTGTATTTAATAAGAGTCTCCTGCGTCAGCACGTCTGTGGAATGTATTCCCAAGTACTGCTGAGCTCTGGAGGACAAGAGTGGCAGCCCGGCTTGTGCTCCCGTGCAGTACAGAAACTACCTGTGCTCTGCTGGCTTTTTGAAGAGAGTGATGAGCGGTGTGTGTTGTGCTTGTCGTTCTAGCTCTCCGCTCACGACAACCTGATCCTCTCCCAGCCTGTGTGCACGCCTTTACCTCTGAGGTAGGTCTGTTTTGTTGCTGGTTACTTGCCCGCGGTTCTCGATGCAGGAGTCCTGCCACCTGCCTTTCAGGAAGAACATCTCGCATGATCATCTAGTGGCCTGTTATTTAAAATCATGTAAACGGTCATTAGTGTCCTCTTTCATTTCCAGATCACACATCCTATCCCCTTCAGATGACCGTACGCTATGTCCTCTGGGGGTATTTACAGTTTTGGAAGCAACCTGGATCTAATTAGAGCCTAACAGTAATCTTTTTACTCTCTATGCTGGACTGAGAGGAATCTGTTGGTCTCATATCCCTCCTTTATAATTCGCCTGTGTGTTATTGCAGCTTTTGCACTGGTCGCCATGCGCCATGCTTCTACCCAGTGGTGCAGTCCTTCCCTTTGGTGGCATGTTAAGCAGCCACTCTTCCCATCCCCCCCAGGCTTAACCTCAGTGACTCAGAAAGCCTCCCCGAGCGCCGGTCACCATGTAAGCAGCCTCCAGTAGCTACCCGGAGGAGAAACAGTTTTACCAGGCTCATATTAGCCGGCTCCATTAGCAGAGAGAGACTGTCTTCAGGGCTGTCTCCCTGTCACGGTTGGCTTGCTCAGTGTTGGCTTCCCGACCAGCACGCAGAGGTCCAGAGTAACAGGCAGATCCCATGACAGCAGTGTGGTTTGTGGTCTTTGAAGACCACCTCGCATCCCCTGCATGGGTTCCTACCGTAATTCTGCTTCTTCTCGTTCATTGCGGATTCCTGTGTGGCATGGCGCAGGCTGCACGGGGGCTTTCCGACAGAGCCACGTGCCGTGGCGGGGGGGGGGCTTCACAGTTAAAGATTTATGCCTGAGAAGCAAGGGGGTTAATGGCTGATTGAACCAGCATAATGGAAGCAGATGTGTTTACTCAGAATGGCTTGGGGGGGGGGGGTGTTGAGATTCGATACTGCTGGGTACCTCGGTAAGCAGCTGTTAGGCAGCATGTTCAGAGATGCTTTTACAGGACCTCCCTTGGGATGGGTGTCGGCTACTTTCTCGTTTGTAAATTGTAAATTTACCTGCAGGGCTTCTGCCTGGAGTGAATCAAGTGTCCTGCCTTGAAGCAACAGGGCTTTTTCAGCGCATAGTCAGCGAGTTGGTCAGACAGTAAGTGGTGGGTTAGGCAGCCTTTGTCTAATCCAGTAACAGAAATCTCAGCAGACAGGGAAAAAAAAACAGGCAGGGTAGCCCTGCAGCAGCCCATGTCTGGAAATTTCCAGAAGAAACTCCTTTCGTTTTGAAAGCGATACTCTGGATGTCATGGGGACCTCAGCAAAGATCCTGTAGGGGATGAAGGTCGTTTTAAAATCTGTAGATACTCTTATGAAATAAACACGTTTATCTTTGCTGGCTAAAGCGTCTGAACTTTGCCAGGTACCCTGCAGCAATTAGGAGGGAGACAGGAATGTGGTCCTATATCAAAGATGTCAGTCTGCAAAAGCAACCATTTTTTCCGGTGTTTTCTTAAATATAGTTACTCCGTAATGTGGTGTGTGGTGTATGTTGTGGCGTGGTGTGTATGGTATATGGTGTATGTTGTGGTGTATAATAAATCACTGTTTCTTGCCTATGGCAGATGTTTCGTCCTACTTCTGTCCTTCCCCATTACATCTGCATCCCTGTCAACATATATCACATGTCAGCTCAGAATGTCGTATAACCCCATCCCCTTTTTTGAGGGCTAATATGTAGTTCGCTTTCTAAAAAAAAAAAAGGTGTAGGTCCTTTGAATGGAGCATCATTAGTTTGTAATGATGAAGCGGTCTGATGTCCGGGATTAGGGCTCTCTCCTGTGCCAGCTCTAGCCCAACCCTGCTCCCTTCCGTCCGTCCGCTGCAGCGGAGCCGACTTCAGCACCCTGCTGTCGAACCTCGGGGCGGAGCACTGTGTGACCTTGCTGCACTTCGTCCTGGTGGAGAGCAAGATCCTCCTGCACTCGCTGCGGCCGGACGTGCTGACCGGCGTGGCTGAGGCAGTGGTGGCGGTGAGTCTGCGCTCGCCGGCCCTCTCTCTCGACCCTGGAAGATCGTTCCAGAAGCTTCCTTCCAGTCCTGGCCGTGTTTCGCTTCACACTGAAGTCGCGAATCAGAGAATGAGTTGTGATTAAACGTCTCCGGGAAGGATTGTTTTGGCTCTGGCGAGTCACAGTCATGCCCGGGGCTTACAATAACGTAACCCTGTCAGGCTGTTTTATGCTGAACAGCTTATACTGAACTGACTATGGGAGTAAACGTCAGCTGCGAGGTGATATTTAGGCCCTGCCTTGTGACACTGCAGTGACGGCGTTTTGTTTTGTGCGCCGCTGCCTTGCAGATGATCTTCCCCTTGCAATGGCAGTGCCCCTACATCCCCTTATGCCCTCTGTCCCTGGCGGGGGTACTCAACGCCCCCTGCCCCTTCATTGTTGGCGTGGACTCCCGCTACTTCGATCTGTATGAGCCCCCTCCCGACGTGGTCTGCGTGGACTTGGACACCAACACCATCTACCTGTAAGTCGCTGCTCCCTCCCCATCTACACCCTACCCACCGTACCTGGGTGTATATCCTCTGTCCCTCAGACTCGCGCTGCGTCTGCTCTGCAGGTCTGATGAGAAGAGGAACTGCAGCTGGAAGAACCTTCCAAAGAAGCCAAGCAAGAACCTCCTGAACTCCCTTGGCAGTCTGTACCACCACCTCACCACAGGTGGGGCGGTCGGTCTTCAGTCACCCACTCATGGGTTTATGGGAGATAGGGGTCTCATTTACTGCTGGTTATTCATATTATTCTCCTGAGGCCTCTGTAGAATCAGCGATTTCATTCACCCATCAAGCAGAGGGTCAGTAGAGTTGTGTTATGAGTCCCGGTCGTTCAGAACTGTGAGCTTCTGTCTATGTCTATGTCTTCTGTCTGTGTCTATGTGTATGTCTTGTGTCTATGGGCTGCATAGTCCTCAAGACATCCTCGGAGGGACAGACGTTGGACATGGCCCCCATGGAGGCGGACTTTACCTGGCACAGGAGGAAGACTGGCCTGGAGATGGAGGTGCAGGAGGCCTTCCTGCGTTTCATGGCCTCCATCCTGAAGGGCTACCGCTCCTACCGCAAGCCCATCACCCAGGCGCCCTCGGAGAAGGCTACCGCCTTGGACTCGCTGTACGACCTGCAAGGTGCTGCAACGCTGCTTTTTAAATGTCTGCAAATGTGTCCTATGTGCGCTTCTTGTGTTTAACTTATGGGGGGGGGGCTGCAGTTTTCAATCTCATGAGGGCGTTGGCCTTTCTGCTAAGGGGGAAAGTAATTCCTATGATCAGGGGCATGGCAGGTCCGCACTCGTTCAGACCTGCACGGTCCAGCAATAACAAACGGGTGAGCAGTCACAATGCCGGCCTTCAACACAGGATGTGCATCGGGCCAGCGGGCACCCGATCCGGAGTGCAAGAGGAACTCAGGGACACAATGGAAAGCAGAGCAGCACGACCCACCTTTCTAAAACACGTTAGCCGCCTTTCCCAGATCTCTGCTGTCGATAATGACTCTGTAGACCTTGGCATCATTGAGTTCTCCTCTAAAAATATGCCTAAGGATTTCCAGCAGCACATGGGAGTGACGTGATCGAAAGACACGGTCTCACTACGTCCCCGTCGATTTCTTGCACCAGGGTTCCTGAAGAGTCGAGATCGTGCCCAACAGAAGTTCTACACCCAGCTGACCAAAACGCAGATCTTCATTCGCTTCATTGAGGAATGCACCTTCGTCAGTGACAAAGACACTGGCCTGGCTTTCTTTGATGACTGCATTGACAAAGTGAGCTGGTTATTAGGTGTAACGATTTTGCGTGCCTTTTGTTGCTTTAAAAACGTCATTCCTGACTTGAGTTGCAAATGGGTGGAAACTTTCCATTATGGAAATATTCCAACTTGGAAACTTTCCATGGGAATTACAAGCAGTATTTAATTAATGGGAAAATTCCCTGAATTTTGCAACTCTATTTCTGACTGTCTACTCATACACATAATAATTAAATATACTAATGCAGAACCAGGATTCATTGTTGAACATGGTACGACGCCACTTGTCATCTGTCCATGCCTCCCGCTTACGGCACCGCGGTGCCAGTTCCTTGCAAATCGGATCATTTACATACCCATCGCTGGTCTGCATGTGTCCCAAATGGCATCCAAATTGGACCGTTACTTCTGGGTGCTTTTTTTTGTTTTTTTAGTTGACTTTGTATTAATCTTTTTTGCAAACTTAGTCTGAGACTAACGTTAGCACAAAGATGATCAACAGCCATAAAAATTTGGTGATATCCCTGTTTATTTTGCTATGTTTCAGCTCTTTCCCTCCGATAAAGTGACGGATAAAGGAGCCAAGGTAATATCAGCATCCCTTGCTTCATTGGTTCTGCGTTGATCACATGTTCCAGTCCTCTGGAGTCACATGATCCAGCTCTTGAGCACTTGTTGGGGTGGATTATGAAAGCGTGGTGGAGTGCCATCGCGTGACGCCCAGCTGTGTGGTGGTCTTCTGCGGTTGGCTTCATATCCGTATGTCACCGTGACTGGAGGTGTGTGTGTGTGTCTGTGTGCAGATGGAAGGGGAGCCTCTTGAGGACACCAGGCTGATAGAGATGGATGAGTCTCAGAACAGTGACCTCACGGTGTTCGTGATGCCCCCCGAGCCGCCGACCGAGGAGGGCGAGGGGACAGTGGCCCGCTACAGGTCAGTGTTTAGTGGGGTGGGGGGGGATCAGTAAAAACATAGGCACATGGTTTGTAGAGATGAGAGAACCCCCATGCATATGTCTGATTGCTGTGGCTGCCCTTTCATCTCTGCCGGCATCGCTTTAGCCGCTGTGTTGCGATTGTGCCGATGAGTCGAATCAAATCAACTCGGATGCCGAATGAGTCACTGCCAGGCACTTCTGCAGTGTGTCTGCCTAGGCAGCAAAAAGCGCAGTACATTCCAGCTAAAAGCGCAGTACACTCCAGCTAAAAGTGCAGTATGGACCGGAGAGCTAACAGCTTTCAATAGCTACCACTCTCTGCCTTGGCCTTTTCTTTTAAAGGCTCTGTTCCAGGGTATAGGGTGTGTTTCATGCTGTGAAGTCACGTTCGCCAGCTGACCTACACTCCCAGTCCTTGAGCCTTATCGCTTGAGCTTTCTGCCGGTTGCTTGCGGCTGTGTCTCCATATCAGATCTCGTATGATAATCTTGCCGCTACACAGTGTGTCAAAGGCTGTCATGTAGGATGGGAGCAGCTGGAATGTCAGGTTGTCTTCAGGTTGGCCAAGGCTGACAGTCCTTTGTTACTTAAATAGATCTAAGTTATTTTTACAGCCTATTTTTCTGGTGGCCAGCTGTGTGGATGAACTGACTGGACAGGCTGCACTGCTGTGCTGACATTTACTTAGTTCTAGTGGGTGTGGTTACATGAACCAGTTTATCATCTGTGGGATCCTCTGTAAGTCTGATTCTTTTAAGATAACCTTAAACTGTCGCATTCGTTAGTGACACAAGCGGTAGCTCTTGCGCTGCGACATAGCAATGTACATTTGCAGATAGCTACCTAGCAACTAAGCTGCCTAGAGTCTTAAGGGCCGCAGTGGGCTGCAGACACTTCCAGTTTCTGGAAGCTTAGGAGTTCAGGAGGCTGGTAAACGGCTTAATATGTAGGATTATTAGTTGTGTTGGGTGTGTCAGCTTGGCGGTGATTGATAATGAGAATAGCTGCTGGCTTCCGACACCTGCTGTTCCTCCCCAGCTATGAAAACTTCCCTCGTCTGCGACTGGAGCTCTTTGACTGCCCCCAGGAGCTGCGGCCAGCACTGAGCCGCAGGACAGCTGGTGCTAGTGTGTCCAGCAGCCCCGCCTTGCTGTCCAAGAGGACCAAGCAGGTAGGACCATGTACAGGACCATGTAGCCTGCCCCCCCACAGCACTGGTGGTTCGCCTCCCTCACCTCCAAGGTCATTATCCTTTAAGGCAGTGTTTCCCAACCCAGTTCTTGAGGAACCCTGGACAGTCCATGTTTTTGCTCCCTCCCAGCCAATCAGGAACACCGAATACCTGGTACAGGTGAGCTGAGAGGAAGCAGAAACGTGGACTGTCCGGGATTCCCCGAGGACTGGGTTGGGAAACACTGCTTTAAGGAGTGTCATCCTTCATTAAAGCTAGGATCTCGGGGACTAGGTGACATGGCTTTTATCAGGTGCGTTGGCCATGGCTGAACAAGAAGAGCAGCTTCCTTAGCTGAGACATCAGGGAAACATCCCCTCTAAAGAGCTTTCATCCTTGGAGCATGAGAAATGAACCTGTGCCTCACCTTCAGTAGTGATTCAAATGCTAAAGCCCTTAGGTGATTTGGTTTGGGTTGTAGGGCCAGGGTGAACGACCGGAGGTTAAATTGGGACAGGACGTGGTGGTGTTCCAGGCAGGTGGGCACGGAGCCCACCCCAGCTCACCATCCAGACCCAGTGTTTCTAGCTAGCCATTGTTCTGGAGCGAGGCTCATAGAGGAAGGGACTTGGGGAAACATCCTCACAGGATATCGGACGCAGACGCGATGTGAATTTGTTTTGGGGGCTCGTCGGGATTGAGGCAGTGTGAATTGTACGCACGGCCCTGTGTTCTTGGGCCAGCTATACTGATGGCCTCTATGGGATAGCGGTGGTTTATGTTTGTTTTACAAAAGTGTTTGCGACAAGGGCTAATCCAAAATGCATTTAAAGTGAGCAGTGCGATTTAGTCAGTCGGTGTGGAGGTGGTGTGCTGGCAAAGGTTAGCTAAATTAGATCATCATTATTCTGCGTAGTTACTACTTTACACCTGAGTTATTCATTGTGTGGACGAGGAACAAACAGCAGTCAGAAACATTCTGGGGGAATTTTTTTCTTTCTAGACTTTATTTCCCCCCCCCCCCCGGACTTATTTTTTTTTCCCCTCCCAAAGGTGATCCCCGTTTGTGTTTACAAGTGTTGCCTTCGTTACCGTGTCATAGTCCTTGTGGTGTGCAGATATCCTTCTGTAAACCTCGTTAATCCGCGCCCCGCTGGCGTCACCCCGTAAGCCGCAGAAACGCTTTGGACGGCCAGCCTCAGCGCTCGTTCACATGTGACCGCAGGAGATCAAGCTGGCTTACAAGATGGCGAAGCGCTACTACTCTCGTCCGCCCCTGTGGGCAAAGTGCCTCTTCAGCCACTGCTACAGCCTGTGGTTCATCTGCCTGCCGGCGGGGGTGCAGGCCTGCCGCTCCAAGCTGCACGCCATGCAGCAGGCCTACGACGTGCTGCTGAAGATGCAGAGCACGGAGGTGGAGGTTCTGGATGAGGCGAGTACCTCCAAGTCCCTGACAGGCTCAGTGCCGGTGCTTTGGCTGTGAATTCTGAGCGCGTTCTGTACTAAGGGGTGGAGTCTCTCGTCGTCCATGTGCAGGTGTGCTACCGTGTGGTCATGCAGCTCTGTGGCATCTGGGCTCTGCCCGTCATGGCCGTGCGTGTGCTGATGGCCATAAAGAAGGCTGGGGTGGAGCCCAACGCAATCACCTATGGATACTACAACAAGGTACACTGCTCTACTCGGGGTCGCCACCTGGCGGAGGGCTAGAGGTTTGTCAGGTTGAAGTGTTGAAGGGGACTGTTCCATCATAAACTGAATGCCACCCAGTACGTGTGTATAATGGCAGGCAGTCGACAGTGATAACCATCAGTCGCATTTTCTGCATTTCCATTCGCCTGCTTGCAAACTCTACGCCGCATTGCTTGTCAGATGGATGCTAAGTTCGCGGTTCTACGCCCGCGGCTGTCTTCGCTCTGGGGCTCCGTCGTTTTGGGGCATTCGGTTTGCTCCGGTGTAGCTGTGTGGTTAAAGGTCCCGCCGTCTCGGTGCTTCTAGGCTGTCCTGGAGGGGCCCTGGCCCAGCCAGAACAGGAGCGGCCGCTTCAGGTGGGCCAAAGTGCGCAACGTGGTGCGGGCAGTGGCGCAGTTCAGACGGGCCATCGCCACCGGACGCGCCAAAGGTAACGTCTGGATGCGCTGGGCAATGCGGTCGGGAGCTTGAAAATTGTACAACGTCGGCTGGCGCTTTCACAAGACTGCTCCTCGCGTGGAAACGGGAAGTGACATCACTGCGTTCTCCCCCAGGCTGTGCTGGGGCTGTGGCGGCGGGTGCAGACATGCACGACGTGGACCACATCAGCCACGGCAGTGCGGACAGCAGCTGCGACGTCAACGGGGAGGAGCACACGCTGTTTGCGCGTAACCTGGTGGTGCCCGATGGCACAGACAACCACGGCAGCACGGGTGAGAGGCTCCGGAGTGTGATGGACAAGATGGGGTGTTAAAGTCCTGCGACGGGGTACTACGCCCTCAGCTCTGGGGTCGCCTGGGACACACAGCTTCCACCTTGGCTTTATATTAACCAGCCTCACTGTGCTTTCACTACTTTCACTTTGTGTTACTGCTTCAGAACAGTCTCTCCTGCCCTTGGTCACCTTAGCTTTTCGAAGCTCTTACAGACAACTTTTGTGAACATGGGTTGTTTGATGGTGTTAGATAAAAAGAGCCAGCTGGACTTCAGGGGCGGGGGGGGGGGAGCTTAGCATTGCGCCACATCTCCCTTTTCATCTAGAGCAGCGTTTCTCAATCCAGATCCCTGGGGACCCCCAGACGGTCCGTGTTTTTGCTCCTTCCCAGACAGTCCAAATTTTTGCCAAACCTGAACAAAAACGTGGAGTGTCTGGGAGTTGCGGAGGATGGGGTTGGGTAAACACTGATTTAGAGGTGGATGGGGAGGAGGGGGGCTGTCTGCCTCTGTAATCTCTGTACTGTGTAAGGCTTGGCTTGGCTTGGCATCCCACCTCTGTACTGAAGCAGTCGGACGAGTGTTTTTTCACTCCGTCTTGATGCTGCTCTGTCGACACTGGTGTGGATCTTGGAAATCGGGCCGTGAACATTCGTAACGCTCCGTGTGGTGCCAGCCTCTTCAGCGTACGAAAGCCGGCGGAGAGACCTGTGACGCTCCGGCTGGCTTGCTGCTAGCCGCGCCGTTCTCTGTCCTCGCAGGTGGACAGTCAGACCAGGGATACGGGTCAAAGGACGAGCTGCACCAGGAAGTGTTGGATCTTCTCAGCCTCCCTGCTCCGCTTTCCTGCTCTGAGCAGCTCAGCAAAATAAAAGCCCCACAAACAGGTAATGGAACGTGCCAGCATGATGAACCACAATCAGGGGATGGGAGGGTTACAAGCCGCAGATGTCTTGGCAGCAGAGGGCGCTGTGGAGTTGCTATACTGAGGCTGTGTTTGAATGCCTGGCTAATTGCCAGGTATTGATGACCCTGCAGGGGATCCCGTAGAGGGAACGGGGGATGGTGTAGTGAGCGATGCCAGCTCAGTAGGCGTGCCGTCGCCAGGGCCAAGTATCGTCAGATTGTCCACCGGGAGTTTTGACGGCAGCCTGGCAAGAAGGTCCAGCGGTAAGAGATTCAAGTGCCATTTATTCTCACTGTGTTTTCAGGAAGGTACAGACTTCCTCTGAATATTCACCCTCAGCTTCAGCCGCCTTCTGCAGAGATGCCGATGAGTCACCGACCCGGCGAAACTTCCCCTCTCTGACATCTCACTTTGTCCACCAGGCGTCGATGGGGGGAAGCTGTTCACCTTCCGAAGCCCGAGCGAGGAAGTGGCTCTGCCTGATGTTGGCGGGGCCCTCGTGCTGGGGGGTGGGACCAGGGAGGCGAGCTCCCAGCTTCAGCGGCAGCGGGCCTTCTCGGAGCGAAGCTGCAGCTTCAGCGTGGAGAGCCGTGCGGGCATGCTGCTGAAGAAGGGCAGCCTGGAAAAGAGTGTGGACCAGATGGTGACGGAAATGGGCGCCGACGCCAAGATCCTGGCCGCTGCCCTCTCTGGGAATAAGACGCCGCCTGCTGAAAGTAGGGACCTTTCAGAGAGGGGCTTGAAGTACGGCCACAGCCGGCAGGTGGGTGAGGACAGCGTGTTTCCAGAAGTCCAGGAGCTGGCTGAGTCAACTGCGCCGCTAGTCGATATACCCCAGGAGACCCCTGTGGCCAAGACTGATCCTGAGGTGGTGAGGAGGAAGGAAGTGAAACATGCGAACCCTTCCAAGAGGAACAGCTCCCACTCGCGAGTGGTGGAGAGGGAGGGTGTGGAGAAGGGCGCCGACCCACTATCTCTGATGGCCACAGAGGAGGAGGACAGCCTGTCGGTGCGGAGCGAGGAACCGGTAGCCTCAGTGGCGTCACGTAGACTGGCAGATGAGATTGAGATGTACATGAACCTCAAGAGTCCCCTGGGAACCAAGTCCTCCAGTATGGAGTTCCACCAGGTGGTGGCCAAGCAGGTTCCGTCAGACACTACTGCGCAAAACAAAACTCTAGAGAGGAGGTCCAGTCTTCCTGCTGATCCTGTTAAGCAGCCTGGGTCGGACAGCGGGACTCAGAAGCGCAGCCCAGCTGTTCCCCGTTCAAAGACCTTCATGGCAAAGCCCAAGAACCAGACCCAGCGCTCATCCTCCCTGTCAGCACTGGTCCGCTCCTCCCCGCATGGATCGCTGGGCTCCGTGATCAACTCCATCTCCGCCATCAAGATGGACAGCTTGCTCTCTGCACACAAGTTAGACACATTCAAGTCCGGCATGAAGCAGGCCGCCAACGTGGCCAGCAGAGTGTGGGGGGCAGTATCCTCGGTTTACAACTTCTCTGACGACGAGGTGAGCCCGTCGGAGCTAGCAGATCTTGTGACGGTCGGGAAAGCTGAAGCCGTACGCTTAAGTTAAAGTTTACTGGGAACCGATGGCCAGCGATATATGACAAGGGCTTCCACTCTCCTAGGATGATCATCCACAGGGCGAGAGCTGCTTCCCTGCCAGGCTGGACGAGAACCTGCTAGAGGAGAGTGGGCGGGCTGGTTCGGGCCCAAGGGCACTTGTGCCAGGCCTGACCTCCAGTGAGCTGACTCAGAGCAGGACCAGCCTGAGCAGTACCAGTAGCAGTGATACTACGAAAGTCTCACACCCAGCCCGTAAGTCTTGAATACACGCATTTATACACTGGAGCTGGTCATCCATGGCCATGGATACCTGAGTGATTGGTGCACTCATTAATACTCTGCTTACCCATAAGCACACAGACCGCAAGTGGCAGGTTACCATGTGAGGTGCATAACCTGTGAGTTAATGTATGTAGATATTTAATTAGTGTTGCTTTAATTACACAGACATGACTCCAGGGAAACCAGTGAGGGGTACGGAGTCCGAGAAGCTAGAGCAGGGCTCTTCTCATCATGCCAGCTCCTCTAGTATCTACCAGAACTGTGCCCTTGAGGTGAGACTGGTGCCCCCTACTGCTTGAAGGACTTGCACATATCTTCATAACTCCCTGATTCCCATTGGCTGCTATAAATCACTATTCTTATTACTATGTAAGGAATGAATGCACAAGATGGTGTTAGTGAAATTTTGTTATGTTAAAAGATAGCAAATCTTGGGAGAATGTGTTATTTTTTTTTTGGCAAAACATGCCTATTAGAAGAGCATCTGTTTTTGAGACGAGGTCCAGTGAAGTCTTTCATTGGTGAATCGTGCTCCCTGATAGGTGCTGATGTCCAGCTGCTCAAAGTGCCATTCCTGCGAGGCTCTGGTCTACGATGAGGAGATCATGGCCGGATGGACAGCAGACGACTCCAACCTAAACACCACCTGTCCCTTCTGCAAGACCACCTTCCTGCCCTTCCTCTATGTGGAGTTCAGGGACCTACGGGGGACCTCCAGGTGAGCTTGACCAGCAGAAACAGGGCAGAACTTCACTCTGGTAGACATCCAGCCTAGATGCTAATCACCTTTTGACCTGGTTTATGGATGAGGGACCCCCCAAAAAGCCATGCAATGTGTTCATACTGATGTCTTCTTGACCTATACTTCCCACCCTAGCTTTCTGCTGAAGCCCAGCACGTCAGGAGACAGCATCAACAGCAGCAACAATGTGCCCTCATTCTCCCTGTCCACGGAACCCAGCAGAGACACTACAGATCTCATCAGCTTTGATGAAGACCCAGGAGGGAAACCCACAGATGTCCATGAGAGGTAGGGAGATCACTTAGATCAGCTGGGAATGAAGGCAGTGTCAACCAGTTTATGGCACTAAAGGAGTAGCGTCTTGTCCCGCTTTTCAACAGAACCAGGTACCAGACTGTTGGTACTTCAACAAAATACCAAAAGTAGGGTACTTCAAGCTGTTGGTTTTCCACTGGCGTAAAAGCTGGCATTGGCACTGAATGACATCCCAAACTATTTTCTATTGAATTTGAAAAATGGCTGTAGTAGGACTGGACAACGTGCAATATTAATACCAACGTCGCATGTTATGCACATCCAATTCTTACATCACTAGTCAGCTAGATTAAGATCAGGCTTCTTCTTACCTTCGATTCTCCACAGACATCATAGCGCAGTGAGTTTAAGTTTTGCTATTTTTTTTTGTACTGTCTTAGGAAAATTAACTTGGCATGTTTTGCAGTTTTAATGATCATTCCTCTTCAGGATTTTCTAGTTTGTTTAAAAATCTGCTCCTGTGCTGCATGCATTCCCCAAGACAATCATAAACACCTTTATCCTTGCTGTTTAAATCACTCCTAAACAGGTTTGTGAGAAATTTATGTTGAACTTTTTTACTTCATAAATACCCCAATATTTATTACAACAAAATTATACCGTGCCGTCATAGTTTATATAACAAAATACTTTGATTCTTGTCATGTCATCCTGATCTTGTATCTGTTATCCTAACTATATTGCAATTTAAGTTTGGGTGTTTTCAGTTGAACCTTGCATCCAATATTATAACTTTTTTATGTTATTGTTGTTTTCTGAGTTTGCAACTTTTTTCAAGACAGCGGACGTTTTGTGTTTCATAGGTAGGCTATTTGGATAACCAATCGAGAAAGAAAATGTTTCCATTCCACCCCAGTACCTAGTACCCAGTACCAAAAACGTATACCAGTTGGTTTGCCGCTTTAGGTTTTGGTACTTCACCGGACGTCAGTGGACAAAGGAAGGTGGTGAAGTGCTCTTAGAGGTTTTAGTGTAGTGACTTACTATTCAAAATTAGTAGATCTTTCAAGGATAAGGCTCATGGTCTAGGTGCTAGGAGGTGTCACATGATCACATATTCCCCCAGCAGCTCGGGGTCCGAGGATAATCGTGTGGGTCTCCCCGAGGGGAAAAGGAGCACCTCCCTAACCCGCAGCAACAGTGTGAGCGGACCCTTGCAGAGCCTGGAGCTGAACCAGCGACCGTCCCATGGGGTCTCCACCAACAGCCTGCCTAGCAGTTTGCAGGAGGCGTCGGTGAGCATTGGTTCTCCACTTACAGTCATGGTGGCCTGAATCTCTGTTGATATTACTAATGTTAAGAGTGGAGCTATTTACATATTTGAAATGTTCAGACCAAATCTGCACTGAACCTGCACCGAATTGCCTGAATTCATCTGTTTGTCCAATTGCTGAGGCAGGAGCTTGAGGTAAACCAAGTATGTCTTTTGTATGCCGGAAGAACAGTTAGTGGCCAGCTAGATGGTGCTCTGTTCAAGAAAAAAAGGGCTCAAAGCATGCCCCACAGCGAACCAAGAGCACCATCTTGTGGGGTCAAAAAATATTGCAAATGGTTCATGAAGCTTCATTTGGCCATAACTACAGAACAGCAGTGTAAATGTTTTCTGTGCTTCCCAGGATGCACTGGGGCAGAAAAGGCCCAACCCACTCCCTGTATCGGTGCCCTACCTCAGTCCGCTGGTGCTGCGCAAAGAGCTGGAGTCGCTGCTGGAGAATGAGGGGGACCAGGTCATCTACACACACAAATTCCTCAGCCAGCACCCCATCATCTTCTGGAACCTGGTGTGGTACTTTCGCCGGCTAGACCTACCCAGCAACCTGCCAGGCCTGATCATAACTTCGGAGCACTGCAACAACGGTGTGCAGGTCAGTGGTTCTGATGCACACCCTGGTGGTTGGGGAGGCTCATTGCACTTGAATGAGACCCCATTTTTTCAAACGCTTTCTCTTGTACTAATATTATTCATTCCCCCCCATATTCCTTCTTTGACTGGCATGTTCTCTATCTCTTTGCCTCCCTACAGCTGCCATTGACATCCCTGTCCCAGGACAGCAAGCAGGTGTATGTCCAGCTCCTGTGGGACAATATCAACCTGCACCAGGATCCCACCGAGCCGCTCTACCAGCTGTGGAGGATGCTCCGTAAGTCCCAGAAACCTTGCCCGTCTCTGCATCCCAGCTGTCCGAGGCACCCGTTCCCTTGAACATCCTGGTCCACAGGGTGGTCTTTCTCTCTACCCCCCTCCCCCATTCCTCACCCCGAGTTCAAAGTCTTGCAGCATCTAACTGTTTGCAGTCGATTCAAAAAGACAGTTTGCCAAATAGCAGGGAAAGTCACGCTCTCCGTCTAACACGTCGTTCCTTGAGCGCCATCTGCTGGCGATGGAGTGCCGTCTGTGGCCACGGTTTGGGCTTCTGTTTCTGGCAGTGAGGATGAAGGGCCAGCTGAGCCCCACGGACTACCAGGAGACCAGGTCCCTGCTGAACAGCATCGTCAGGAGCATCCAGGGCAACAGTGTGTCTATACCCATCGACCTGCTCCTCCAGGAGGTGAAGAAGCACCCGAAGGTCAAGCGGCAGAGGTTAGCGTTCGGCTAGGTCATTTGTCACAAAAAAAAGCCGCTTCTGTACTTTAATGAAGAAAGATGTGATGTGAGTGATCTTTGTTGCCAAACAGGAGTATATACAGGGAGATCTTATTCCTGGCACTGGTGGCTCTCGGACCAGAGTATATCGACATCGGTGAGTGTTGCTTTTGTCTCTCTCTTTCTGCGCATCTATAGACAAGAAACACTTAAGACTGTTGTATCCTGATGCTCCATCCTCATCCGCCCACACAGAGGCCTTCGACCGCGAGTACAAACAGGCCTTCAACGAGCTCAGCCCAGAGCAGACGAAGGCCCTCGCCCCAATAGACCAGCCTCCCGCCAACAGCGTGCAGTGGTGCCTCAAGTGTTTCGGCTCACTGGTTATCTGAGAGCGCCCCCTGCTGGATGCCAGTTAGGGCAGGCATGGCAGCGGGCCAACCCACACAGCATCACGGTGGCAGACTGGGAAAGAGAAATGGAAATCTGCCATGTCCCCCAAAGATGGTACTTCGTAAATTGTATCAGTTGGCTTTGGTTGCCCCGCCTCACTGACCTGCCTTAAGTTATTAAATCATCTGTATTTTTGTATAAACATATCGAGGCCTCACTCTTCGGCAATGATGCTGAGTTTCTATATTTCAGATGCTTAATGTATATTGTTATGCACAGCATTAACTCTGCATTTTCTCCTAAAATGGGCTCTTCTCTCTAATCCTACTTATGGTTAAACGAGGTCTGCTTTTAGACTCGCGAGAATGTCGCAGCTGATCTTGCGTCGTCTTTTGGATAGTTGCCCATGTTATGTCTGTGTGTGTGAATTTCCTGATCGATTTCCCTTTGTGCCCCACCCCCCCCCCCCCCCAACACGTTTACCCATCAAGGTTGCCTCGGGGACCTTACCTTTTGCCCTGTGACCATCTCTACAGATGAAATCTCCTAAGCGGCCGTGGGCCTGGGCTGTGGGTAGCCCACAGGCCCTGGTCATTTGATGGAGTAGGGCTGGTCAGTCATGTGGGCTATTTTTATACTGCTCTGTATATAGCGTTGTGAACATGGGGGTCCAGGAGAAAAGGGACCATTATACCCGTGTGATGTTACGAACCTCCATGGGCTTAATGGGTTTCTGATAAGCTTAGCCTGGGAGAAGCACAGTCCTATAGGCTGTGAATGCGGTCTAACCCATGTGGGAACTGGAATCTTGGGAATACCTCCCTCCTCCTGTAGCCAATGGCACACCCACCCTGAACTATGATCAATGTTCAGCTTGGGGTGGGCATTGCGGTGAAGGGTGGATCTGGGCCTGTTGTGTAAAGGGTCATTAATAGTTTGAGGAACCCCCCCGGCCCTTGTGAACATCCTCATAAATACAGAGGCTGTACTATTAGGGAATCCTAATATCAACTGTGCCCCCCCCCCAGGAAAGAATGGGTTACTTTTCAATTTTTAGATGGTTTAAATTAAAAAATCGGGGGAAACACATTTGTAAAGTTTGTTCGTAGTAGATGTAATTTATGACTGTGGCAACTGAAAAGCCACGACTAACACAGTTTTAATTTTTTTGTATTTTACGCAGTTTCGATATATATAACAAAAAAACCCTCCAGGGATGGGGATAAGGAGTACATCTAGCAAAAGCCTGTAGAGCTTAGGACTTGAAATGACCAGTAAACATCTTGTACTACTAGCAAACTAGAAGCAGTGAGAATAATGAAGGCATTATCAGGGCCACTAAACATATTTCCTGCAGAACACAAAGACGACAAATGGTTCATGGACCCTAATACAGACACCAACCCCCACATTAAGCCAAACGCATTAACAAGGTTGTCTACCTTTTTTTTTTTTTTTTTGGAGCAACTAATGAATTTAAGAGTAACAAGGACAAACAAACGTGTGTGTATGAGAAGCAAGACCGTCAGCCTTCAGTACAGGAATCACTGGCATCACATCTGGTGTTCTTCAGTTTAAAGTCTGTGCATTTGGTTTACAGTGACCTGGCCTTGCTCTGTAGAAGGACCAGCTTCTGTTTGAGTTGCTGCTTGTCAATGGGTAAGACCAACTTTAATGCTCACGATTGCACATTCCAGCCTGTACGAGACCTGACGTAACTCACGGATGGGCTGCCGGTGACTAAAGATGAAAGCAGTTCTTAACGACCTGCTCGATTGTGGTCAGATCTGTATATTCCAGTGTTTCGCTCCTGCTTTGAAGTGTCGCAAATGTGCATAACCGCCACCCCCCCCCATAGACTGTGTGAAAACCACCCCTCCCCTATGTCTAGTGTTCCGTTTGTCCTTCATTACGTTTAAATGTATACAGCCATCAGACTAATAAATGTGCCTTTGAGCTGCAGCTGTCACCCTTCATTTGTTGATGTGCACACTGTAGGAAACCCAGAGGAGGAAACACCTTAATGAGGCATAACTTGCCAGTCAGCTGACTGCTCTCATGGGAGTTTCTCATGCAAACAAATTGTGAGGGCAGAACGGAAAAAGGCTGCTGCAGAAATGCAACCCGATTGGTTGGACCCACTTTCTCTACAATCCGATTGGCTACCCCTCAACCATGTGATGTTCTGCCCTGAGTATTTTTTGTGCACAAAACTCCCATGAGCGCAGACTGCACAGATCACAGGTGTGACATTCAAAGACGGGACAACGCGTTCGAGCGCCAATTTTAATGGAGGAGTTTTTATACAGTAAAAAGTCTGTCAGACTCATTTCTGGCTGGACTCCGACTTGGAGGTGGAGGCGCGCAGGGAGGAGAGCCGACGGCGTTTGGCAATCTGCTCCTGCTTCTTCTCCTTGGCTTCCTGCAAGTGAGACGCAGAGCTTTACCATTGGCTGCCAGTAGAGGGAGCCTCTAACCAGCAAGAGACCATTGTAACCAGGCACTGCTGCGCGGCAAGGCTTCTACACACAAACTGAAAGCAACATTTCTCCTAGTAAGAGATTTCTCCAACCAAGTGGACTGGGTGGAGAACTTGGCCAAGAAAAGCCAATATCTGCTACCGTTGAGGCAGGAAAAAACCCAGAATGTAAATCTTAAACTAGACGAATTATCCTGTTGTACATAAAGTCCCAGTAACTTTTTTTTTTTTTGAGGGGGGGCAGCTTGGGGGAGCGATGCAGTTTCAACCAGCCACAGGTCAGCGGTCAGGTCGCATCTGGTGAGAAGCTCCGCAGTTCCTGTTGCACACACTGTCCCACCTTAGAGGCTACAAGTCAGCCAGGAAGGGTCTACTCGTGTGCGGGTGGGGGGGTCAGTTCTACAGATGCCAGTTTAGCAGATTGGTGTCCTTATTTCTAACCAGATGGGTCACCCTTTTCCATGAGAAGGTGACCCCACCCGAACCCACACTACCAGCCCGCGGGAGCCACCCACCTTGGTCCTCTTTGCCAGCAGCTTGGCGTATTCGGCGGCCTCCTCCTTGTTCTTCAGCGTGCGCTTCCTCTTCAGGGCCACGCGCTGGCGCTTGTGCTGCAGCACGCGCGGCGTCACCAGCCGCTGGATCTTGGGGGCCTTGGTCCGCGGCTTCTTGCCTAGACAGACAGCCAAGCACTTTAACCCGCCAGAACGCAGCGAACGTGGCGAGAAGCAACTGGCAGGCTTCCTGCATTTCACCAAATACTCTCCTCCCTCAAAACATATAACCATTATATGATTTAAAATGCAGGCTTCCATTTCCTAACGATTTAACACTCCCTTCCCTGAGGTCCACGAAATTTTTCGCAACCTCGCAAAAAAATAAAAGACTTATGCGTGCGAGTTCATATGTCTCCATAGCACATTAATTCGGTTATATTTCTAATTATAAATATAGATACAGTTTGTCTGTAACAATCTGCGTCACTTTATTCAGTTGTAAAGACAAAACGGCGGTCCAAATATATTACGGTGCAATAAAAAAGACTTTCGCGTGCGTGTGTTT
>JABFEA020000054.1:2030187-2041673 GCA_019775915.2 Cyphomyrus plagiostoma
TTCAAATTACGATATATTACAACCTGTATTTCATGATTCCTCAGACCACACTCTTAGAAAAACGTCTCTTTGCTGACCCAAGGTTGAAACCGTGAAACTCGCTTCATTTGCAAAACATTAAGTGGTGATCAGCGCTGATGAGACTGCGGGCAGCTTGTGTGGGGAGTGAGGCGGGGGGGGGCTCCACCAGAGGTTGCGAAAAATTCTGTAGACCTCAGGGAAGGGAGTGTTAAACGCTGTCCAAATGCTACAATGTTACCGGACCGCAAAATGGTTCATACACACCACTACTCGTTAAATTTACACATCGCATCAGCCAACCAATGATAAAGATCCACTCAGAAACAGTGCAAGATTTAAGACCGACTGCTCAGCCAATAGCGCGTCCCGGCAGCCTGTGCCCTTTGAACTCCCGGTAAATATAAGTGGGGGTAGACTTGGGGGAGCGATGCAGTTTCAACCAGCCACGGGTCGGCGGTCAGGTCGCATCTGGTGAGAAGCTCCGCGGTTCCTGTGGCACACACTGTCCCACCTTAGAGGCTACGGGTCAGCCAGGAAGGTGTGCTGGTGAGCAGAGCCTGCGGCCGATCGACACGCTGCCGTTTCCCGCGCAGACTCACCTTCCTTGGTGAGGGGCCTCCTCACCACGTACTTCCGGACGTCGTCCTCCTTGGACAGGTTGAAGAGCTTGCGGATCTTGCTCGCTCTCTTGGGGCCCAGCCGCCGGGGGACGGTGCTGTCGGTCAGGCCGGGGATGTCCTTCTCACCTGGGACGCAAGAGCACAGTCATCCAAAGCAAAGGACTTCCCTGATGATCCTCCTGCAGGTCAATGGAGGGACCCTGTATATTAAGACGCCCGACACGAGCCTGACGTCGCTTCAGTCAGGTGGACTGGCATAGGAAGAATACGTCTTCCTAAAGAAAACTTATTCTGCTACAGAAAGTCCCAGTAACTTTTTTGTTGGGCTTGGGGGAGCGATGCAGTTCAACCAGCCACAGGTCGGCGGTCAGGTCGCATCTGGTGAGCAGCTCCACAGTTCCTGTCGCACACACTGTCCCACCTTAGAGGCTACAGGTCAGCCAGGAAGGGTCTACTCGTGTGCGGGGAGGGGGGGGTGGGGGGTCAGTTTAACGTGACAGCTGAGCATTAAATGTTGTGGCATCACTGCTATAAACAGCAGCACTTCTAACTTGGAAATTAAGTCGCGGTTCCATGAAGGGATTTGTTGCTGGTCCTTAAACACTGCTCGACCTAAACTGCACAGCAAACTACCCGCCCCCCCGACTGTGGTCAGATCAGTACATTCCAGTGTTGTGCTCCTGCCATGAAGTGTTGGAAATGTGCACTACCTCTCTGCCCCTGCCCCCCAAAAAATAGATCAACTTGTGGACCCTCCACAGTCCAGATTATTGCTCCCTCTCAGCACAAACGATTAAGAATACCAAACACCTAGTACAGAGATGTTCAGGCAGCCAGGGATTAAGCTTTATCCAAAGGAGCGTACCAAAAGGACAGTTAACGAGAAGCACCTTTTCTAACGATGACCAAGTTGAGCACGCTGAGATTGGCGTCGACGATGCAGCCGCGCACGGACTTGCGCTTGCGCTCGCCGGTCCGGCGGGGGCGGTAGCACGAGTGGCCCTTGCTGAGCAACAGACGCACGCGGCCGTGCGTCAGCACGCCTTGTTTCATGGGAAAGCCCTGCTTGTCGTTGCCACCGCTGATTCGCACCACGTAACCCTGGAACACAACAGCAGCACATCTTGCGGTGAAAACCAAAACCCGTGAAAAAGATACCTGCATAATGAAGAATCACGTGTGTAAAGCAACAGTTCAATTATTTACGCCTTCTGGGATAACATCCCTCCAGTGTTAGAGAACAACCTCTTCATCCCTTCATACCTCACCTTCCACTCGTCTCCCAGAGTGTCGGCAGCCACCTCCGTGGCCATGCGCTTCTCGTAAAAGATGCGCAGCTTACGATCATCGTCGACCTCGATTAGCTTCTGGCAGCCGGTGGCCGGGAAAGAGATGTTGAGCTAGAAGAACCAGGGATAACCGACACGTTAATACCGAACAAACCAGTCAGGGTACGTCAGTATCAAACCGCAGAAACCGGCCCCGTACAGTAATACCACAAGGAACAGAGAGAGAACATTTACCTGCCGGCATTTCAGTACCAGCTGCCCGGTAGATGAGGTAAAGACACTTCAGCTTAAGTGTAATTACCATTTGCTTATCCATAAACTTATCTACCGTTTAGTTTTCTAGTTCCGGGCATCGAGATGAATCATAAGGCTTTGCCGCCCCACCATTCGGGACCAAACTGCTTAAATTTAACCAATTCCTCGAACAGTTTATTCTGGAAGCCATACGATGCAAGGCATACACAACTGCTCTTCAGGTTAACATTTCAAAGTGCTTGAAATATGCGCACAGAATTCTCCACTCACATGTCTGCGTGAGCGGCGGCAGCCATGTTGGCCGATTACACGCCAACTACTGCACAAAAAAAATATCGGCCACCATCGATCCGCTTGAAACGTCTAAATAACTACGCAAATAAAGCAGACACGTTGCTGACATTGTGCACTTGGATAAGAGGTGGCCATTTTAAGTTTTGAAAAAGAAAGACATACTGTGAAATATGGTAAAAAAAACATCCTACCCCTCACCTTCATACTGAAAGACTGGCACCAGACGGGTCCGCCGCCGAATAGAGGCCGAGCTTCCGTTCCGAGATCTCAGGTCACCGCACTGTGTTATCGCGATACTTAACCAACAGGAGCGTTTCTTGCTAGTATGTGGGATTTTGAAATGAATTAAATTCATTTCGCGAACGGGACGTCGTATAATTACACTCTTTCATGTTATTTATAAAGTACGAGTTTAAACCACTATACAACCTTGACTATAATTATTAGAATCCATTTTTTGGTAAAGACTAATATTCTATGAGCGACAAATATTGCAACAGGTGAACGTAACAGGGATGAAACAGAAAGCATATATGTTAAAAGCCACATTTTGAATGATGTTGGAATTATTAATCAATATAGTATGCTATAATCTTTCGTGGTAGAGATAAGGCTCACTTTATCTCAATTTCAAGTAATGCTTTGTAAATAAAAATATAATATCAAACTATAGTTCCAAGGGACTATCCATCCACCCATCCATCATATAAACTTTTTCGGCTGTAACATATCCCAGGTAGATCAGAGTTCAAGGTCGAGAATACCCCGATTGCAGGTCGCACGCAAGCTTTTCACATAAATATATGATTCTTGTGTTTTTTTCCCCCTTTGGATACATAGATCGCCTTAGATATATACTTATGCCCATAAAAGCCGCATATCCACATCACCATTTACTTCACGATACACCTAGTCTTTCCAAACGTAATCAGGCGATTCTTAAAAAAAGCAATAAACTAAAAAATTAAATCGGCCCTGGAGAATAAAGATTAAATTACATTTTATTAACAAATACCAGTAATATCAATACCTGTTTATTATAATTACGAAACGGGGTATGTAAGGTTTTAAAAAGTTATGTTTTTTTGTTGTTGTTAAAACCTACGCATGCGCGAATAGCAGGTTGCTGTGCACGCTGCGAGCCAGAAGAGGCGGTAGCATTTTGAGTCTGATTGTGAACGGGTAATCTAGCGCAACTGTATAGCTCAATAACTTTTGACAGCACGATACGGACTGCCCAGTGTTGTGTACGTTCTCTTAGGTTATATTTTACGTAGTTTCTGGTCATCACCTGTCTTTCTGACCTGGTGACTGCAGTGAATACAAATCCACAGTACGAAGTATACAGACATGAGCATCCCGATGCTTTGGGATCAACTGCAAGCTGGCAGTTCTGAAGTGGACTGGTGTGAGGGCAATTACATAATTTACTCGGGCATCGCGGAGTTTTACAACACGGTTTGTATGCTTAATTACCTTTTCGAATATGCATACTAACGATGTGCTGTCACGTAGTTTTTAAATTCATTTTTAGGTCAATGCATTTCGTTCCACATTCAAAGTGCATTTACTATTTAATGAAATTAGAATGGATGTCAAATTAACCCAGTGGTATCCTCTTAAAAGGTTACAAGTTTCCAGCTAAATAAAACATTGAGTAAATTTTAATTTACAGGTGCATATATAAAATGGCATATAAATGCGAGGTATCTATCTAGTCTATCTGTGGTGCGTAGTCTATCTAGTTCGTTAAAATGTTTCTATTATAATTAGTTTTTAATTCTAAATATCTATACTGATTGCAAAAGTCAGTCTAGGCAACCATGCACTCTAGTATAACACTGAAAAACAAGCCAACCAGTTTGTCCTGTTTTCAACTGTTGACGTTTTTAAGATAAAATATTTGCTTATTGATTTTGAATTTATTAATTTGCCATTTATATCATTTCAGATCAGCAACATACTGTTTTTTATTTTGCCACCTATTTTAATGTGCTTATTCCGTCAGTATGCCACACATTTCAACAGTGGAATATATCTAATATGGATTCTTCTGGTGGTGGTTGGTAAGTTGATTTATAAGAATATTGTGATTCAGTATAAACTTCTGAGAAGCAGTCTGGTTGCACATGACCTGTCGCTGACATCCAAAGCAAAGCTTTGGTCAGAATTCATGTTCCTAGTTACCGAGCTGTCAAAGTGTGGTATTGCAGAGTGACAGAGCCCGGGCCAGGAACTGGAATGAAATATAGCACCGCCTAAATGTTTATTTAACCGAGTTTCCAGCTGCCTTGGCTTCATGCCACTTGTGCTGTTTATCCATAATTTGCTCGTTCACAACTCCACAAATCCCCCTTAGTACAAGTTCTGTAGGTGAGTAGTCTGAGCCACTCTTCTAGAAGGTGAACCAATGAGCTTGTGCCCAGTTTTTTTGGTGGTTGGTGGTTTGCGTAGTCTTCTCACGAGAGACAAGGGGCGAGACTTGGGCGCCTTTTAGAACGCAGTACTTTCATTCATGCAAGGACACTCTCAGGTTCCTCAGCTTCTGGTCCAGTCATGATGGCTCTGGTGTCTTGCTCACTGTTTGACGTCCTGCGTCATGGGAAGATCATCACGGGACACCAGGCTCTTGTGACGCCCCTCGGCTGATGTGCAGAAGTGCATGGGCTGCTCTGATAACGCCATGCTGTTGATAAGCTTTTAGCAACCCTCTGGAAAGCATTACTGCACTACAGCTCTGGGAAGTCATGACCCTCAGCCTGGGTCATTTCTCTGAGAATTTGCTCGGTCACACGGTCCTCACTTTCACAAGATATTAACACGTGTTCATAGAAGCAATTTTGCTTGTTTCAGAATATGTACCCATTATGCTTTTGTTCTTCTTGGATTAGAAAGTTTGTTTCCTTTGGTGAAAAGGTTTTCTTATTTAAGAAAAAGTCAAAACTTGGCCTAAAAAACCCAAAATACCACTTACTGTTTAATGGCTAGTCATTAAGCACTTGTGACCCTTCCTGGCTGACCTGTTTATGCACCTAGTCATGCTGGGTTTCTGTCACCCAAAGGTATCGGATCGACATATTTCCACGCGACCCTCAGCTTCCTTGGGCAAATGCTGGATGAGCTGGCCATCCTCTGGGTGCTCATGTGTGGCATCGCCATGTGGTTCCCAAAGAGATACTTGCCAAAGGTCTTCCGCAGGGACAGGTGAGCCAATGGCATGTCGCTACATCATTGGCGCTAGCATTGTGTCGCTAGCACTGCGTTGCTTGTATGACCATTGGTATTATTTTTTAATTTGCTCTTCTGGGGCATCTGATATGTCACTCTTCTCTCCAAGGCAACTTCCTTTTCAGTTCATACCCCCATGCTTGCAGATAGTCATTGGTGGCTGATTCATGGCGTAAGTTTAATAGCAGGGTATGATAGCGACGGGGTGTTAGGGTCTCTGATAGGACTTATAACGAGACTGATGGATCACATGGGTGGCATGATGATTCCCATCATTCACATCTGGCACGTAAGTACATTGTGGGAGCAGAAGCTGCCATGTTTCCCTCCTCAGGTCTGACTCAATCAGAATAATACTTGGAATGGAAATTGGCTGCTAGCTGAGTAGGACCCAAAGGACTGTCAAGACCTTTGATATCACTGCTTAAAGTGCAAATTCCAAGACATGTTTCAAAACATGTTTTGCCATCCATAATTTTTACATTGTCTGTAGTCTGAAGGGAATTGCAAAACTAGACACTTCCTCTCAGGTTTTTGACTATAGTGTTTGATGATGTCGTAGTCTAATGAAGCTATAGTGTTTTTCAAAACAAATTCACAGGAGCTCCAGTGATTCATGCCGGGAATAACTGAGATTAGACTGTTATAAAAGCTTGGATAGCTGTAACAGCCAAATAGTAAATGTTGGCCCTCTGTAGATGGTGAATGGGTCAGACTTTCAGCAGTGGTCTCACTGTTGGAGTTACCTGCTTGCTCTTGTCCAGCGAATTTGTTCATGAGGGATTGTAGCCGATTTCGTGTGTGGAAGCCTGATATCCATCACAGTTTGTGATCACCATCACCCTGATTGGCTTTGATATCCTCCTTATGGGACTCACAGCATCCTTCTCCTCCGCAGATCAAGGTTCAAAGTGGTCATTGCTATCCTCTCGGGCATCTCCACCGGCCTGGCTTTCATCAAGCCCACCATCAACTCCTTCTCCCTGATGGTCTTTGGCATACCCTGCTCTGTCCTGCTCTTTGCTGAGCTCAAGAGGTGGGGATCACAGGAGCTGAAAAACAGTTAGCATGCTATAGTTACTCCCAGACAAGCTGGAGTTGGGATCTTGTGGCTGAAACCCTACCTCTATCCTGGCTCTAACAAGGCAGGAAATGCTCAGGACGTGGGCGTAACCTGTGAAGACGTCCCACCTTGAATTGCTGGTGGAAGAATTGTTTTCCTAATTCCCCACTCAGCGTCCTACGGCATGCTGTTCCTATACCTCTTCACCCACAGTGAGCGCTGATGCTTTACTTAGTCGGCTATTTATGGATAATATCCAGCTGTGCTTAACCTAATCAAGCTTGACTTTCAATCAGTGATTCCTGCTGTCTGTAGGGTCTATGGGTCCTGCTAATGCAGGTGTGAGAAGCACTTGAGAATGTGTGAATATGTTAGGCATGAGTAGGGGAAGCAGGGCTGAGCTCTTGTGTTTCAGACTGGCTTAAGTTAAGCAGTGCTTCATGGAAGACTCCCTACAGCATTTACCCAGATGGAATGTCAGGTGGTAGGTGGCAGTGTGGGCTATCAGTGTGGACATGGGAGGAAGAGAAAGGGCTAAGAAGAGCCGGTTAATATTGGCTCACGTTGACCCATGGGAGTCGTGTCCGTAATTCAGTCCCATTACCTTTTCCCTTCTATCATGCATCTTTGACTCCGTGCATCTATGTATTTTGAGGGGGAAAAAACTAGTGATGGACAGAACAACTCCGGCGGGGCGGAGCCCTGTGTAGCTTAGTTCTTTCCCCTGTTCCACCATAAATGATTCAGCTCAACAGCTATGTAGTAATTAGCACAAGAAGTTGAATCAGGTGTGTTAAACGAGGGGGAAACCCAAAAATGTGCAGGACTCCGGCCCCCCAGGACTGGAGTCTGACACTTGTGCCTTAGGGTATGTTTTGAGCCCATTTTTGAACCGAAAGCGCCATCTAGTGGGGTCAGAAAATACAGCAAATAGTTCATAAAGCATTGTTTTGGCCATCATTAGAAACAACATCAGCATTAGTCCTGCTATGTAATACATCCACAAATGGATCTTGAGGTTTTTGCTGGACGACCTCAATTCCCCTCATGCCCTCATTTCGCCACCTTCCTCTATCCTCCTGTCACAGCTTGTTTTCCCACCTCCTCCGCTCTGCAGGCTTCCTGTGCTCTCCCTCGGCCTCCGGGCAGACAGCTTCCCACGGCAGCTCAGAGCTGAACGCTAACCTGCAGATGTGAGCATGTGCGTGCTGTGTGTGTGTGTGGGGGGGGTGTTTCTGCCGATCCAGCCGCCAAACCCATGAATCAGGATCAATCAATCTCAGGGATCGAAGTGGCTCCACTGATGTCTCCGCGCTGACATTCTGCGGTTCCCGGTTGTCTCGTGCTTCTGGATGGTCCCTTTTTTGGGTAACCCTGTCTATCATAGTAATGAAGTGTGTGGGCATGTGCTGCTGTGTTTCTACTTTTGAGGACCTGTACAATTCTTCCATTTGGTTCTTCTGATGCAAAATAGCCCAAATTGAGACCAGTTTGCAAAGCAACTCAAATTCCATTGACTTTTGCTGAATAATGGCGGTTCGATGCTTATGTATTAGCTTACATATTAATACATTAATGGTTGTGCATTTACCGGCTGTCCTGTGCTCCTGCCTTCCTTCTCCCCCAGGTGTGACAACCAACGTGTCTTCAAGCTGGGACTGACCGCTGCCCTCTGGTGGACACTGGCCATCCTCTGCTGGATCAGTGACTGGATCTTCTGTGAGACATGGTCCTCTGTGAACTTCCCATACCTGCACTGCGTGTGGTGAGGGACCAGGAGAAGTGCTCCGGGTGTCCGCCGTGGCCGTAACGTTGATTTCCCGTCGTCGCAGGAATGTTTAGCTGTCTGTTGGAGCACTGGACTCTGTAGCATTGCCACAGTTATTTAGTGTGTGGACGTAAAGCGTGTTTGTGAACTCAGAGTATCTGTGATACTTGGGATGGGGCAAGAATGAAATGAGGGGAACTTCACGCCTCTGTACTTCAGTCCTTAGTATTGCAACGGCTCTTCGGCAATTGAATAGGACGCAAAAACGGGTACAGGGGAAGACAAGTATAGTCTGGGACGCATATTGAGAAACATCCATGATCTTGCGGAAGTGGCAGTGAGGGCTGGATGTCTGACCTGCTGTCTCACATCCCACTCTCCCGCAGGCATGTCCTTATCTGCCTGGCCTCCTACCTGGGCTGCGTGTGCTTCGCCTATCTCCACGCTGCCACTGAGGCCCCTGAGCGGGGCCCCGTCATCATGTTCTGGCCCAGTGAGAGGTGGGCCTTCATCGGGGTGCCCTATGTCACCCTCCTCTGTGTCCACAAAAAGAGCTCGATAAAGGTCACGTGACCTGGGAAGGGTGATCGAAGCCTGCCGACCTGCTATTTCCCTGATGACTTTTAATCGGAAAGAAGCGTCGTCTGGAGTTCATACCAGACCGTGTGACACAGGAATGAGCAGGAATGAGGGGATCCAGACAACACAAAATACAAACCAAAGAAAAGACTAAAGCCCTTTCGTCAGATACAAAGGAACCCAACCACCTGCTGGTTCTTAGACACACTTTAGGTAATTTAAACAAATTCCAGAACAAGGGACAAGGGACCCTGTTTTGGGACACTCTAGCAAAGCACCATGCTGGCAGAAGCGCTCTAAGACCACCTTCCAGGTTTGAAAAAGTCAAGCAGCTCATTTCCTGTCACTGCAGGCTTCAGTCTATAGTGTAAGGAAGACTGCTATATGGCTACCTGTGGTGTAGATTCTACACAGAAGTATAGATCAGCCTTTATGGACCAAGAGCAAACACACTTACTTACAATAAAGACAATACATTAATTTCATTAATTTAAACTGTTTATAATTAGATGATAAATATTCTGTATTGCTACACAATAAAGTCTAAATGTATACAAAATGTTCATTTTCATTATTGAAACAACCTGAAGCAGGTTATCCCTGCTCGTCTAAAACATCTAGGCCCTGCTTCAGTGTACCAAACACGTCCACGAGCCACTCGTCACGGTCAACGGGAAGCTTGATATTTACCACTAACGGTAGCGTTAGCAACACCCTAGGAGTGGTTAGGAACAGCGAAATCCCTTCACTGTTCCAGGAACTTGGGAGACGGCAACGACGTTTCCTCTGCTCAATCAGCCTGGGGAAACTGATTTTGGTTTGGAACGCGGCACCTATGTGGCCAAGCAATACTTTCAGGTTGAGATAAGTCGCATTTTATGATGTATGAACATCCGGAATGAACACCAGCAATGTAGCTCCCTGAGGTAGGCTACCTCAGAAGGCTTTGCTGTGGTTAGAAAATATCCACTAAGCCAGGGGTCTCCAACTCTGGTCCTGGAGAACTACCGTCCAGTAGGCTTTCTATCATACCTGGCTTCTGATGAGCCACACCTGTTCTCAGGTAAATACCAGGAACAGGTGTGGCTCATCAGAAGTCAAGTGGGATAGGAAACCTATTGGATAGTAGCTCTCCAGGACCGGAGTTGGAGACCCCTGAACTAAGCACTGACAGGCAGTAAAGTTTACTATATGACCACTGGACAGACTGTTACACTGTCATCTATGGGAAGGGCAATCCCCAGTTTTAACCCTGTTCCAAATTGAAATATCATCTAGTCGTCAGAGACAAAACACAAAAGGCTTTTTATCTTCTTTTTAAAAAACAAGGACATCATTCACAATGCATACAATTAATGGCTACTTTAACAAGTAACATATTAGAGTGATATAACAATCCGATAACCTGCACACATGCGTTGAGATGATGTGAAATCAGAAAGGAGAATCGCTTGGAGTTCATTATATAATTATCGCATAATTTCTTAAGTAAATGTTGCAGACCAATGTCATGGACATTTTGAAAACCACCAATGATTGTCTGAATAGTACATTCAAGCAATAATAATTTAGCCTGTCATTTTAGATTAAAAAAAAGTGTAATGTTCTGCAAAAACAGATTTTCATTAACAGAATGGACATCTTCTGGATCGTCACAAGTGCTAGGCTCTGGAGCATCTGACTGATCCTGACTCTATAATTAAAGGTCATTCAAGAAAACAGTCTTCTAGATGTTCCACACCATTGTTTCTGTGTGTAACTGGGTGTTCCTTCTAAACTCAGTACCCACACTCGTACGATTCTCCCCCACTCATGTGGTCTGCCATGTTGATCCCTTTGTGAAAAAAATTCATATTAGGTGCCTCTAGTCTTTTATCGAGTCTCTGCTGCCTGAGTGACGTCATGGTAAACGTCTGTCAGTTCACATAAGCCACCACACTGTGCGAGGTCCGAATGTGCAATGTGTGTCCCATCACTGTGTGTGCTATTTTCTAAATAATTTTGGCTACTCCCGCTGCGTGCGTTGAGCATGCAGGGTGTCTTTTTCTGTGGTGTCAAGCTTTACGCTGACGTACATCAGCACTCTCCTTTCTCCCCCTTTTTACTGAAACAGGATGGCGTCAACAACGTCTCCTGTTTCAAAACATCAAGATAGAAGGGGAGGGAATAGTCTGGCAGGGCAAGGTCAGCGGCCTGTGCCAGGCATTGCTTTAGAGCAGAGGTGTCAAAGTCAAGGCCCGCGGGTCAGATCCGGCCCGCGAATGAATTATCTATGGCCCCCGGGATGATATTTGATTAGTATTAGAACCGGCCCGCAGGCCACAGCCACCTGCTGCTGTTTTGCATGCACCAATACTCCATTCCCCACA
>JABFEA020000054.1:2043952-2055389 GCA_019775915.2 Cyphomyrus plagiostoma
CAACTGCCATGTGATTGGTTGATTAGATAATTGCATTAATGAGAAATTGAACACGTGTTCCTAATAATCCTTTAGGTGAGTGTATATATATGAAATTTTCTATGTGTGCATTGAGAGCAGTGAATATATGATATGTCCTTGACCATTCAGGCACCCCACACTCATACACATAATTAGATGTGTTACTGTGCAGCTTTGTGTTTTGGCCAAACTCAGACGGTATTAGACACATGGTCACACAGATTGAATTTACAGTGGAACATTCTGGATAAAAAGATTTTAATACTGTCTGAATTCAAATAATAATCAATCGTTAAACATCTAGTAGTTCTATTGACATCGCCCCATGGTGCTGTTAGAGCCCACATTCTTATTCATCCCCTTCTTTTCTGCCGTTATGTACTGGAAGGGAGCACTGGCGATACATCGCCATGCGCCAGTCAAAAACGGCAAAGCAATAATAAGTGACGCGGATCTGAAAAATATCGCCACGATTTCAAGATAAGTGCTGCCAAAATGTACCATAGCTCTACTCAACAAGTAAAACCGTGAAAATAAGCACAATAGCTGAAAATCTTCCTTTCATACTGGCAGATTGCTGCAGTTGGTGCATAACGCCACATAACTTTTTGAGACAAACTGACGGCAGATGGTTCATTTTGTGTGGTTTGCTTTGAAATATGGAACGCCATTGTGTTCAGATCTCTCCGGATGAGCGTGTCAAATTTGTACAGCTCAACACTTTTAAAACGAACCGGTTAACAGGTATATTTGGGTGCTACCACTTCGAATGTGGACTGGAGAATAGAGCCAGTGTTGCCAACTATTTTCAATGGAAAGTAGCTAAAGTCGCCAAATGTCGCTAGATGACATCATGTGCATATTTTCGTATTGATGACGTAATTACGTCTGATTTGCATTCTGCGTGTTTTCCCTAATCCTTCCTCACACGTCCAATATAAAACTTATCAATTACGTTACATATTTTCTGTCAGACAACACAACGGAACTTATTAACCAGCAGCTACATCCTAACTGAGAATACATCCTAACACTGCACGGGAATATGCTGCTCCTTTCAGCCTGAGCTAGCGCTCACTGATCAGAGCAGACACAGGGAGATGAGTAACTGTACCGGGAAAGCAAGACCTCTCGCTTACAGGACAGTACTGGCGACATTTGGAAAGTTGCTAAGGTTTGTCCAAAAGTTGCTCAGCGCTTTTTTGGAAAAAAAAAAGTTGTCAAGGGGGTCTGAAAAGTCGCTAAGTTGGCAGCACTGAATAGAGCAGGTATTTAAATAAACACAAGGCTAACAAGACAACGCAGGACAGGTGAGAACAACACTCAAATAACCAATCAGTGAAGCACAGGACAACTAGTAAGAGGAGGGGCTAATTAACAGAACTAGAAAGCTTATTGGATGCCAAAACTAGGAGAGAAAGGAGACACTGTTGCTACAATGCAACGCAAATCAACAGACAACACAGGTACAAAACAAAAACCAGAACAGAATACAAGAAGGGAAAACTGATGTAAGAGAAAAACAGAGTAATAAACACTCGGGAAATGGAAAAACCAAAAAAGTACAAAATAAGAGATAAGGCTGGCATTTGGCGAGCCTTGAGCCCCTGACCATAGGATTAACAGCCACACACATACAACCCAGTGAGGTATGTAGCAGTCAGAGGACCAAGGAAAAAACATTACTGACTAGCACGAAGACAGGGGAGGGAAGAGGATGGCAGATGGGCAGCAGCACCTGGGGAAGAGACATGAAGGGCAGGGATGGACAGGCACTGATCCTTACAATAAGGGATCTAGAAAATAATCAATTAATAATTACATATTTAACATATCAATTTCTTGCAGGTAAACGTAAAAGGCTTACACCAAGTACAAGATTCCCAAAGCCGTACATCATTACTCTCAGAGCACATATTTAGTTCAGCCACACTTTTGATTTTATATCATGATATCATCAGGGACAGAGAGAAATAGTTGCATAATAAAACAAGGGTTTTTTTTTTTATTAAAGTCTGATTTAAACAAAATGCAAATACAACAGGGGTGGCCAATGGGGTGGCCCCGTTAGAGTCCAGGGTGGCCAGAACCACCGCTTGCAACGCGCCAGATCTGCATACATCTGAGTGAATGATTGCATCATTCACTATAATAAATACAAGTTTAACAAAATGAAAACCAAAGATCAATCCAGGTTACTTATTCTAGCAAATTATTGAGTTCTACTTATAACAATCTATGATACGAAGATGAGCGATATTACACTCCAAAATATTTGTGTTAACTGAAATTTTGGCACAAAAAACTGAGTAGGACGAAATCCGAATGTTCTAAAATTATCTAGGCGCCATATGAGGGGTCATACTGTGACATTCCCAAAAGTCCTCGGAACATTCTTTTCAGAATGTTCTGCCAGGGCTTAAATTGGACTTGTTGGGAACATTAATAATGCTTATAATGATTACAGTTACACTGATCAACCGCATACAGGGATCAAAAAGCTTGGGAGAGACACAGTCCTGTACAAATACAAATAGTTTGGACTACTCAAGTCATCCGAGTACTGCCGAAAAGGAGCCACCAATTAAGAGAGCACTGCAAAACTACAATAAACTACATTTTAAATACAGTCATAGGTGTAGATTTAGATGGGGATTGGGAGGGGGGGCAGGACCCACCCAATGTTGAGATGTGGGGGTGTCATTCCCCTCAACAATATCACATGTAATGCCTGCTTTACAAAAGACACACGCGACTAATTTCTCTCATAACAATGTAAAATTGGTTATCCAGCATTTTCGATTTAAGAAATTCGAGTTCTACTGAGTTTGAGAATTGAGGCACCACTGTATCTAATTATAGTAATATACCTTACCTGCAGTAACCGAAGGGAACCGTTACACCCAACCTGGGGCGTCACACAAAGATCGCAACACGAAATGCAGGGCCGGCCTATAATATACATCCTGTAAATGGAATAAACACAATGCAGTATTAACATTAGAGTCTCCTTCCTCACGCATTCCCCAAATACAACCATACACATTTTAACAAGAACGACTGTCTCCTTAATTAAGGGGCTGATTTCCGTTATCCTAGATCATGTTGGACTAGCTCCACATCTAATAAACTTAATGAGTAGACATCACTGCAGCAAAGATTAGGTAACCTTCAATTGAAAATACCTACCTTCTCAAAAGCAAATAACCTCATTATTTCAGTTAGAGTTGAACTACATTTTCACTTAAATATGTTGAAATTGTAATAACCACAAAAATATTAAATTGACATAATGTACTTCAAGTATACTTATGTATAATTAAAAAAAACCTGAATTTACTATTAAATAGTAATAAAATACATTTGCAACAGATTATTTTTGAGCACTTAACCATTTAAGTTCTACCTTTAGTAAAACTATTGACTAACTTAATATTCTTGAAATATTCTTAGTATACTGAATTAATATAATTCAGATCCACTAAAGTTGCAGTTAAACACATGCAATATGTCATTTTATTTAAAAATATCTTTGGTTTGTAGACTAATAATGTTAATAAAGTATGAATTATTGACTGGTACTTTTGGGGTTGTCTGATTTGTTTTGCTTAAAGTTCAAAATAATTTCAATACAAATATAACTGAATGTATTCTCAAGTTTGAAGCAAACTTCAGCAGCTTTTGTATTAACGACCAATTGATGTGTTATGCTATTTTTCGGAACATTTCATTTCATGTATATTATACACACATGCACTAATAACGTTTGGAAAGTCAGGTTTTTAACTTCTGCTCGACGTGATTTAATAAAAACCCAGTCTCTTTCACCAAATGAATTACTTTTCTGCGTGCAACCAAGTTAACATAAGAAATTATTGGAAATAAATCAATTAAAAGCGAATTCCTGCAGTAAGCCTAAATAATGCTTACTGAGAGCCTTAATGGCTCCGCTTAAGATAATGTACCTACAAGTTAGATATATTTCTAACGTTACTTCTTCCAAATAAGCCAAAAGTTCTGCATGTGCTACTAAAAGATTAATATACCATGAATTTTCTTAATATTGTCTCAACTTCCCCCCCCCCCCCCCGCCTCTGCTCTTTTCCATGGTCACCGCGTCTGTTAATGGATTTTCAGTAGTTACTGTGGGCGCTTACAAACACTTCTATATCGTACACATTATAGTAGATGTATATTAGTATTGTGAGATGTCTGATTTGTGACCCCATTTTGTACGAATTTCCTCACACCCTTAAGTTACCCATATGTGTAGTGATATGAGGAATAAAACATGAAGTAACATGAAGCAGCAGGGTTAGGGTATTACACCACCTGTCGCCCCCAAACTGCTGCTGAATGCTGGAGGACCAGGACAGGCCAAGTTACGTCACCGGCTGCCTCCACCCTCCTCTGGAACTGGTCGCTGTCTCTCGTCATCTGCAACCAGCAGGATTCATCTCTGGACGTGAGGCTGGCAGATGCCCCGGCCACAAGAGGACACGCTTCTGCTTTTTCATTGAATACCACCTGCAGTAACAAGGAGAGGGGTTTCATGAAGCTTGGGGGAGGGGAGGAGTGTCACACAAAGAGCACAACACAAAACCAGCTACATACATCAGTTCGCTGCATTTCTATGAATACATTACTGAAGACGTCTTCCAACCCAACGAGAATAAGTGTACTTGTGGGACCGTCTCCGAAACGCAATCGGAGACGTAGATGGCAGACAGGAAGGACGGCTCCGTCTATCCTCCTCGTATATCAGCTTCATAGCCAAACCGTCCGAATCAATCATTAGCTTCCAAATCTGTTCGTTACATTATTGCTACGCTGTTGCAGGTAGCCCCAGTGCTGGATGATGCAAGCAAACTGCAAAGGCTGCAAAAAAAAAAAGCCATCACTCTCAGAACAGCAGCATCCCCCTAACCCTATGCTCTGCTGTACTTTTTCTGTGACCTTTAGTGGGCATCTTCTCCTGTGGAGGGCGCTGCTGTTCCTCTTCATATCCTCCTGAGACCCAAGGAAAAGAAGTGTCCTTCAATTTTAGGTTATTTGTCTTTGGAGGAAGTAAGATAACTTATAATTTTGATTTTTTTTCCAATTTATTTTTATTTCTAATATCACAGCATGTCGTCTTTAAGTACACAACAGGAATAAATACGTTTCCTAACATCATTGAAAAGATAGATGCAAAAATGTCCACTACAACGGACATAAATGAATGGGTGGGGTCTCAAGAGGATACTACAGATATTTCTATAGTGTAACACTATAGCCAGCTTGAAAAGTCCAGTTTCGCATTTCCTTAATGTCTCACAGCCAATGGTGACTATAACCCCACCCTGTCTGACCCCTTCTAAGGAATCTAGGGCCTAACTCACTTCTTTCATCAAGCCGTCACAAAGGGTGTGTAGGGGCCTTGGACCGGTTCATCTGGACCCAACCCGCATTCTGCATTTCTCCCTTGTTTTCCAGCATGAAATACTTATAAGGAGCACTGGAGCTATACCACTGTACATCCATCAAAAGCAGAACAGTGGGTTTCACGACAAGCGATATGGATCTGCAAAGCTCAGACAGATAATAAGGGGCTAAACATTGAAGGGCTGAAGAAAGGTGTGGCGTGTGCCCGGATAGAGAAACACGGATCCAAGAGTCTGTTAATGATGAGACCTAACTGATTCATTATTAAATTTCCAAAATACAATACACTATATATATATATATATATATATATATATACCCTATATAATGTAGCCTATTTACTATGTAACGTGTGGTATGATGCAGGAGCTCCAAGAAGAACAATATAAAACAAGTTAACAATTAAATAAGACTATATAAGATTAGACATAAAGAAAAATATAAAATACATAGAAAAATAGATACACAACTGGATATTAACAGAAATAAAGGCGCTCTGTGGAAATAGACTGGAAGGTCTGACTGACCTCAAATTTCTTCTGCTGTTGCCTCTAGACGTGTAGATTATACCCTATAACAGGGGTCTTCAACTCTGGTCCTGGAGAGCTACTATCTAGTAGGTTTTCTGTCCCACTTGGCTTCTGATGACCCACACCTGCTCCTGGTATTTACCTGAGAACAGGTGTGGCTCCTCAGGAGCCGGGTATGACCTACTGGATGGTAGCTCTCCAGGACCGCAGTTGGGGACCCCTGCCTTATAAAATACAGGAGTGTAGCTGCAACACTGAAAGTTTTAAAAACAGGAGGAAGTTCTCGGCACTCATCACCTCTGCTCAAGTAGTGCCCCCCCCCCCTCCCCCAAATCTCTGGATGTGAAGGTCAGATTCATTCAAAACTTCAGTTTTCAGCTCATGTCCTGTATATTATTTAAACAATTTTATTTTTCTGTAGTTTAACTTTTATTGCATTTTTTTTTATCCGTTCAATTTTTGGAGCTGACCAAGTGTGCAATTCACTGGCATGTTGGTGCAACTGTACCCCATCTTGCTTAATAGAGCCTTTCTGCATTCAGGCAAATGGTAGGTGAAAAAGAAAAATTATGTGAGAGACGAACACTGACCTGCACATTGATACACCAAAACACAACATTCCTCTATGAGTCACTTGTCATGAAACTTGTTTACACCCAGGTTAGTAACGCTAGTTAGCAACAGCCATAGCCCTTCCTTGTTCCAGGAAACAGACACAGCTATTGCGTTTCCTCCTCAGAACGGAGACACTGGTTTTGGTTTGTTTTGTAATGTAGCACCTGTGCAGTGCTCTCAGGGTGGGACGGCAAATAGCTTTCGAGTTTGATGGGGCGTGTAAACATCTGGCCTGGATGCCTGCACCATAACTACCTAAAACAGCACAGCAATCAGTAGAAAAGATCAACTCTACTTTGACAAGCAGTGAAGTCCTAACCGTGTGGAAACTCAATACAGCCACTCATGTTATCGCAATAGTACATCCTATGATTCAAAAGGCAATCCCCATCTTAAAACCAGTCCCCTAACTGAAATGTGACCCAATCATCAATACAATTAACACACAAATAGATCTGGCATATAAAAACAGACCTTTATTTCTGAAAAAGGATACAAGAAAAAAAAAAAAAAATTCAAAATCACATTTTGATCAGGAGTGCCCAAATTTTTGCATGCTGCTATACATTACAACAACATTCCCAGTATTTGTACACGCGTGTTGTGACGCGTGTCATGCTACTTCGTCACTTCAAGCTTTATTCGTCATATCATTCTGTAGCCTCTTCCAAACTGCTGCTCTGTGCTGGGGGACCAAGACAGGCCCAATGACATCACTGACTGCCTCCACCCTCCTCCGGAACCGATCTCTGTCTCTGGCCATCTGCAGCCAGCAGGATCCATCACGGGCAACACGGCTGGCAAAAGCCCAGGCCACAAGAGGGTACACTTCTACCTTCTCACTGAAGGTCACCTGCAACAAAGGGGAGGTGTTAAACGAAACCTAGGGTGTTACACAAAGAGCGCAACACATAACCAACAACATACACCAGCTGTTCACTGAATTTGTATTAACGCATTACTGAAGATGTGAAACCCAAAAAGAATGAGTCTCCCTGTGGAACTGGAACACAGAGGCACTTGGGTTTCCTGTGACATCATCCAAATTACAAAGAGGCAAGCTTGGACTTTCTTCCTCATACATCAGCTTTGTAGCCAAACCCAGGGAATCAGTCACCGACCTCCATTACTGTTCGCTATATTATTGCTACACTATTGCAAGCACTTCCAGTGTTGGATGATGCAAGCAAACTGCAAAGATTGGGAGGGGAGGGGGGAATAAATTCAAACTTGGAGCAGCAAGTTGCAATTCCCATAACACCAAGACCCACGATACCTTTTTGTGACATGTAGAGGGCATCTCCTCCTGCAGAGAGCACCACTGTTCCTCTTCATGACCAAGAACTTCCACCCACGTTCCTCTGGCCTTTGGAGTGCAGCGCTCTGGTGGGCAAGTGGCCTGAGACGGTGATTTCACCGCAGAGGAGAAACTGAGCAGATTGTATGGGTCATCAGTGCGGAAGAAGGATTCCCAGAGCTGAGCATTCTCAGTGTTATCGTCGTCGTCGTCATCATCATCAGACCAGCTTGAATCACTGTCCCAGCCTGGCCCCTCCGAGGACTCACTGGATTTCACAGGAACAGCTTCATGGGGCTCATCAGAAAAGACTTCACAGGAGTCCCATTCCAGCCACTCCAACAGGTCAACGTCCCACTCACTTCCCTCATATCCCCCAGGGAAGGCCACCTCCAGGGTCTCATCTGGGGAACACACATGCTCATCGTCCCCCAGAGTCTTCTCTTCCAGAGCATACACCATACTGCCCCCCTGCCCAGCCAGCTGAGGGGTCCACATCCAGCCATGGACAGTGGACCCCTGCTCTTGCACCCAACACTCCTCCATGTGACCCTCAAGCATTCCAAATCCTAGAGCAGCCGCATCTACGGAAGCATCCGTAACAGCGTCCATAACCATCGGCAGTGGGCACACCTCAGCTCGCAGAGTCTTCACAGCTGCTATGCAGCGACTCTTGATTCTGGACAGCGCCGCCCTCAGGTGGCGGAAGGCCTTCTGAAACACCTGGAACATCCGCGTGGGCCAGTCTGCATCCAGGCCTTTTTTCGGACAGGGCATTCTTGGTAGGACAATGGTAGATAATAGTGTAGGCCATTCATTCATACTGACCATATCCACACACATTCTGGGGAAGGAAAAAACCACAGTAACCAATAAGCCAAACCAAAAAATTCCAAAACAGGATAAATAGTACCCCATCACAAAAAAACTTCACATATATAGGAACCTACGGATGTGGTTAAAAACCGTCGCAAATGGAACATCTTGCGATATTACGACCTTCCATAGTACTATGTCACCCATAAAGTACAGTGGTACCTCGGTTCTTAAGCTTCATTTGTTCTGGACTCCGGATCGAATCCTAAAAAGTTAAGAGTTCTGATCAAGTTTCCCATAAGAAATAATGGAACACCCATTAATTGGTTCCCGGCTGTCATGACCAGCTCGGTCAATCCTCCTGTGTGCCACGCCCCCCTCGTTACCTTGTGTTGATCACAATCGGGAATTCTGTTCATTCCGTGTGCCACACCCCCTCATTAACCTCATGAGGGATCCCTATGTGATCAGCTGTTTCTGGTTGTTGTCATTAGTTCTCTGTATTAAGTCCACGTTTCAGTTTGTTTCCCCAGTCCGGTCACTGGGCGTGTTCGACTTGCTTACAGCGCTGGCTTAAAGCAACGCATTCTGATCCTGACGAATTGCATTACTGTTATATGCATTGTGACTTCTCACCCGGCTGCACAAACGGGAACCGCCTCCGTGACCACACCTTTGCCCTTATTAGCTGAAGAGTTCAGTTACAAGCATTAAGTTTGTATCCTAGGCAGTTATGATGCATAATCTGCTATTTCTCCCGAATATCACATAAAGCAGTGTGAACTGGTTCTCAGTTACGTTACCTGGTAAAATAAATAAATAACTTACATAAATGTTCTAATAGCAAGTTAGTGGTTTATTTATTGTTAGTTACTATAATGTTGCGCTGCTTTATTTGGTTAATCACTCAGTTTGTTAAGAAGGCATTCAAGTTAGAATAATACATTGTGGTATGTACGCGCCAGGAAATGAGTCAATTTATATTAGGTCAGCGTTCACGGTTCGACTTATGATATTCAGATCGAGAACTGGTTTGTTCGCCTTTCAAGAAATTTGAGTTCTAGTGAGTTCGAGAACCGAGGTACCACTGTATATTATATATGACTGGTAAGCGAAAAACCAATATATTATTACAATACTAACATTGGCGTAGTCTCTAAATACCACCGCAGGCATTTAAAGAAAAACAGCCTCCTTTAACAGACAGCGTTCTTGTTTACTAGCTTACGTCGGACAATCCTATAATACTCACATTTCTATTAAACAATAAATCGCAAATACAATCATCTAATTGAAAAAGCTCACCTTTTTGATTCCGTATCTCAGCCAGTCGCCTGAAAATCACACCAGCGAAGATTAGGTGACCTTCGGTTGAAAATACCTTCCTTCTCGGCACCAAACAGTAACCTTGTCAGAGGAAAAACGTCTGTACTTGGTTTTCTAAAAGAATAACCCATTTTCTTGGCGGAAAACAGCGAAATAAACAAATACGATTCTCTTCTTGTTGTTGTTCTGTGTCGGAGGATCTGCACGGTGAACGCTGAGCTTACCTTTATATAACCGGAAGGGGGCGGGCGGGGCTAGGATTTTGGCCAGTCATACAGCGAGGTGTTTGACGTGTATGTGCATTACGTGACTGGGACAGCTGAGTGATTCTGTTGACTCTGAGACGGAATTTCCTCTGTATTTCGGTTGCGAAACGTAGGCGCGACAGCGCGACAGTCACTACAAGATCTGACTATACGGCATATAAAAAGGAACTTGAAAACTGCATACAAAATGTTTATACATCACTGAATAAAAAAGCTATTAAACGTTTTAAATCTGCAGAGAATTTAAGATTTTTATATAAGCCTCCATTTAGATACATTTACCCTCTCCCTTTCTTTCCTTCATTCTTTCTTTATTTATTTTTCCTCTATATTCTTCTTCTTTCCCCTGATATAAAGGTATATGAGACTGTCTCCTGAATTATTACATTATGCACTTTCCAAAAATGTCCAATGCACATTATGCATTATGCACTATTTTTTGTTTGCGCTTATGGACCAAATGGCAGTTCAGAATACCCACCCTTTTTGGAGTCCTTGGAACAAGGGGACTCCCTTGTTCTGTTGAGGGACTTCAATACCCACGTGGGCAATGACAGTGAGACCTGGAGGGGCGTGATTGGTAGGAATGACCCCCCCCCAATCTGAACCTGAGCGGTGTTTTATTGTTGGATTTCTGTGCTCGTCACGGATTGTCCATAATGAACACCATGCTTGGCACCAGGACACCCTAGGCCACAGTTCAATGATTGACTTTGATGATCGGACTTGCGGCCACATGTATTGGACACTCAGGTGAAGAGAGGGGCGGAGCTGTCAACCGATCACCACCAGGTGGTGGGTTGGCTCCGCTGGTGGGGGAGGAAGCCAGTCAGACCTGGCAGACCCAAACGTATAGTGTGGGTCTGCTGGGAATGTCTGGAGGAATCCCCTGTCAGAGGTAGCTTCAACTCCTCCGGCAGAACTTTGCCCATGTCCCAGGGGAGGCGGGGGACATTGAGTCCGAATGGACCATGCGGGCCCAGCGGAACGCGGCTTCAGCGGTCACTGAGGCAAAAACTCAGGTATGGGAGGTGTTTGGCGAGGCCATGGAGAATGACTTCCGCTCGGCTTCGAGGAGATTCTGGTCCACCATCCGGCATCTCAGGGCGGGAAAGCGGTGCAGCATCAACACTGTTTATGGT
>JABFEA020000054.1:2061945-2073919 GCA_019775915.2 Cyphomyrus plagiostoma
GGGCCAGCCCATCGCAGGGCACACTCACACACCAGTCACGCACACATGCACACCTACGGGCAATTTAGCAACCCCAAAGGCCTATATAAAAACTGGCAAAACGCGGCGGTGTCCCGTTGATTATAAAAGTGCAGCAGAGGAGTCCCACGGACATCTTCCATCACCCCGCACGACTCCGAATTCCATCCTAAATAATAAAGGCGGAGCAAGTTCGTCCCCATGATCTCGCAGCTGAACATCCTATTGGTGGCCTGCAAAGTCCATCACTGAACAGCCATGATTGCGGAGGCATGATCGCAGCCCGTCTATGACACCTCCAGATGAACTCCGTTATATTAAACAGCGACGTCCGAAGAGTAGTTCGGCGCTCTGCTTTAATATAAATTATAACCTCTGACTTCGACGGATGCTTGTTTGACCACGTGCCTGAGCAAAAGAAGGAGAAACCATGTCGCCTTTTTCCAGATGTGAATAAAATAGTTTTGCACTTCGCTGAATCGCCGGGTCTCTAAAACCTGCCTTACTTATATGACTTAACAGCAGTGTTTTATACCGGAGCAAAACGTATTCTAATGAAAACCCATAATGTCAGGGAAACATTACAAAGCTCATGAAGTCAGTTGCTGCATCAAATATTTCATATTTGGATTCAACATTATATTTTGGGTAAGCGGTTGTTCGTTTTACTATTGGGATAGAAATGATGAACGTAGCGGTTGATCCATTTGCGATGTGCTGATGTTAGGCCCCATCTTATGGGCTGAAATAAATCATTTTATGTCTTTGTTTATTTCTATTATATTCAGACACCGTGAATATATGTACAGTTGCTGAAGTTTAGATTAGTTTATAGTGTATTTCACATGTAACGTACGGACAGAAATCAAAACTTGCTTGATTTGTATCAAGATGTGTATTTTAATTGGATTTTTAGACCGACTGGCTGCAGGCAGGCATGTTATTTAGAGACGTTCTCTAAAGACCTTTAATGTAATTTATCTTCATTTAGGCAGTGGTCTTAGCATCCTCATTGTGTGATTCAGACGAGTGCCTCGATGTTGACGTGTTTTTGAGTGATCCCTTTATTGTGCAGCCAGACAACGTTAGGATGTGAATTTCGGGATCATCGGTCACTGGAAAACGCCGTTTTCTGGTCTGCATTTACGCCTATTCTAACAACTAATGTATACATTTTTATTTCCTTATTCTGCAAACATCGCGCTTCTGAATATTATGGGATGCAGTAAAGAGAAAATGACTTCTCGTATTTTAACGGACCCTAATATTTTAGGAAACGGGGATAATTCAGAGTAATACGCTATGGCGAAAACGTATTTAAATCATAAACGTTCATGGCTAGTAGGAAACTCATGCTGCATTCAGTCTTTCCCGGTTTATCGACGCGTGTATAATGGCTTTGCAGTGGATACTATTTCTGTCTCGCAAACAATTCAGACTTGGGGGGGGGGGGGGGTTCTTTTGCCTGGATTTGATGTCGATAGAAATAATGTCGACGTCGTGTCCGTAGTTCCGTGAAATGTAACCCCATTCCCTCGCTTATTGCCCGGCGTAAGTCGCCCGCCCCCTCCCCGCATTGTGCGCTGCATAGTGGGGGGATGCGACCCGCAGGGCCGCCTTTATTAGGCGGGGGAGGCAGATAATGACCCCCCCCCCTCCTTCCTATTTGAGAAAGGGTGATGTAACCCGGGAAATGGTCTTCGAAGCCTATTATATAGGGACCTCAGTGGTACAGAAATAGCGCGTCATATCCAGATAAAAATATTTGTTTGCATTTATGAGGTGGGAGATGAGTGTGACCCGCACACTGCTGTTTGTTAAGGTAGGAGCAGTATCAGTGCGAAACATCTGCCTCCACACGACACGGCAACAGCACCGATAAGGAATTCTATTCGCAGGAAACATCCAATCTCAATAAAACAGCCCCTGTATACCATGTTTACATGCCACCGCGGATCCCTTCTGCGTGGCTGTCATTTGCTTTTATGTATTTTAAAGCAGTTTATTTTCAGCGGCGTATGATCCATGTTACATGGGCTGGCCATGCAGACGGTGCCGGCAGCCTTTTTGCACGTTTTAATGCCGATGGCTGTGTAAGGATGCGGGTCTCCCCCGCTAATACCTGCAGGGACATGTGTCTGGATTCACAGCAGGGATAAGGTTACTCTCTGGGAGCAGACTCAGTCGCGGTTTTTTTCTTAGACAAACCTAATCCGTATTCAGATGAATCAAATGAGATTTCTTCAGGGGCTTGAGGAATAGCTAACTGGGTATGATGATCATGGGTATCCGTAGCCCCTATGCCAATCAGTATCTTGTTTTTCGCACTTTGTTGACATTGCCAGGATCAATCCGGGCCTCGCCTGTCATTTTCCTATTTGGCCAGCTGGTGTCGCTGGCCATGTCATTCTGTGTTACCCTAGTCTTTTGCTCTTCACTGTTCCCTGCGTGATTCCCTGCGGCCCACGCCACTGTGCTGCTAAACAGATGAGTGTGAGGCTGAGAACTATGCATCCTTACAGTCGTGTGTTCTAGGCTGACCAGAAACCATCCCCAACTTTGCTGGACTTCTTGAGTTTTGTTTTCCCCTTTGTTAATCATCTTCTGTTTATGTATTTCAGTATTGGTCCTTGTTTTAGGTTTCAGTTCTTAGGTTTTATATTTAAATTGGTAGTTATTCTCTGTTTTACTTATGTTGTTAGTCTCTCCTAGTGTCCGAAGTCCTCAGTGCTTGTTAATTACCATCATCCGTCCCTGTAGTTACTAGTGTATAGTTAGTAAAGGCCCACACCCATCATCAGGCCCTTGTTATCTGTGTATTTGAATTCCTGTCCTTGTTCTGTTCCTCTGTTGGCCATTTGTTCTTGTTCTTCTCTGTGCATATGCTCTGCATTGTGTTTGTTCCTTGCCAGTGTTTCCTGAAGCTGTAGGGTTTCATTTACCTTTGTGTTTGCTTATAGCTTCTTTAATTCTTGTTTTGTCTCCGGTATTTTTTTTTTGTTTTGATCCAATGTCATCCCTTTTGTTTTTGCTAGTCTGTCTGTTTTCAGTAATGCCCCTTGTGGCCATCTGGCTGTGCCGTAGATCGTCCTTCCCATTATGCCGTGCCATACACCAGACATTCTATGACACTAACCCTATATGGAAGGAAAAGGAACTCAAAATTCAAAATGGAGACAAATCCCAGTATGTGAATGAAGTGTTGTGACCAGTCGCCTATGATGTACGGTGCTATCCAGCACTGTGAAATGTTGTCCCTTCTAGCCACAGTGTGTAGCGCCATATCTGCACCGGTATGGCATGGTTTCTGTGTTGATTTGCTAAAAGGATCACAGTTTTTTCAGCTGAGTTCAGCAATGAACTGAATTGTCCTGGCAAGACATAGAAATCCTTGTGCTAGACTTGTATGTGGGAATGAGATTTGTTTGCTTTGGTGCCTCATCCTGTTTTCCCAGGTAGTTGAGTTTTATACTGCTATGCAGTGTGGGTGCGAAAAGAAATTTACTACAGAGAGCCATTTTTCTCCCCGCGCCTTCAGAGTGTACTCATGGATGTTGTCACATGACCTGAACAGAATGATGTCATCTGTCTTGGCTGAACATCCGGATGTCTGCATAATAAGAGAAACTCGTAATGACAAACCTGCCTTAATTTTTTCACCTTTTTTGCTTTGTTGACTTGGGTTAGTCTGCACCTTGTTTTTTCCCCTGTAAAAATAACAAAAAAAAGAATTTTCTGTGACTTTTGGGTGGAATTCGAAGATAGTATTCTATCTTCATTAGAAGGATGTACTTCATGAAACATTCCCTCTCGTAGTCATTTTGAAGGACATGGTGAAGGTGATTGTTGTTCTTAAGCCCTTGTATGCTCCTAGATTTCACTGCTGTCTTTTGTTTTGCCAGCAATAATATTATTTCCATTTGAATCACAGCAAACCAGCCCTGGATCCAGTCTTCCAAACTAAAGAGAGACTGAACTAATATGTGGTATTTTTCTTTCTGCATGCTTGGGAAATCAACCCAAACAAATGCAGTGCCATCATTAAGTCTCCTCACAGCCTATGGGTAGCAGAGAGGAGAAGCCTGCTTGACTGTGAACCAATAGGATTGGATAAGTTTTGTTTTGCCAATCATTAATTCACACTCTGAACTGGCAGGTTGGTGTAGATGTGTTTTAGTATCACCTGACCCTGTACAGTCTGGGTCTCCTGCTCTGGACCTCTTGTTCGCTGAGTTTGGCATTGATCTGAGCAGAGCTGAGGGAGATTGACGCCTCCTTGCCCAAAGACTATCCAGCTGTCCTCAGAAACGTCTCACAGTCTGTGGCTAAGCTTGTTCTTCTGTCAGGACCTAGACGTTCAGGAGGCATCTGTGTAGGGAGTGGCTTATTGGGCTAAGTCTCTGTGGCTGTCATTGGAAGATTGCTAGTTTCAGCCCCCCCCCCCGAGTAAGGCCCTTACCCCCCCCAGCTCCAGGAGCACCACATGATGGCTCACCCTGTGCTGTGACCCCTGAACTATGAAAAATAAGATGGGGTCGGTGAAAAGACCAATTTCCTTGATCTTGTTCTTGTACTAGTACGATGGCCAATGAAGGATGATACTTAAAAATATCTGTCCCACATTTCTTTGTGTTGCCAAGGGAGTTTGGGAGTGTTACCAGTGAGCGGGGCAGCTCCCCCAGTAATCGTGGCTCTCTGATTAGCAACGACCCAAACCAGGTTTGCCATGTCTGCTTGAGGTCCGTTTAGCTGATTTTGCTTGGATCAACAGTTTGGTTCCCAGGGGTGGTACCTCCCCCCGGTCACATTCCAGCGAAGTAGCCCGGGTTTTCATGCTGCTTGCCGGCCGCTCCAATTCCAGTGGGGCAACTAACGTTTTTTACAGAGGTGGTGCTATGAAGTGGGTACTGCAGTTCATTAACAGACGATGAAAATGAATTGTCCCCTTGCCTGACAATGGCTTGGTTTGCAGGTTGTTGTGATTGTTGTAATTGGTGCTCATTGTGACAGAAAGAAGCACCAGTATCAAATGTCAAGTAATCAATAGCCCCTTTGCTGTCAATTTTGGGTATGAGCTATTTGTGTCTGCGGAGGGCAATCATTCTCTGTAAGCAGATCTAAGCTCCCTTCGTATTCTGCCATCTTATACTAAGATCACGGTGTTGTTAACATTAACGCCTCAGTGGGATTTCAGCTGACAGGATGGTGTGTTCCACACCCCCCAGCAGGCCGTGCGACGGGATTCTGTCCTGTTTTTTTACAGTCGTGCTGGGTGATGGAAAAACAGCAGTCAGATTTCAGTCTTTCCCTTTTTTTTCGTTGAATGAAAGTTCCAGATTTAACGGCCAGCGTGAAGCTAATTAACCGGAGGCCTCAAACTGCCTTGTATTGCCCAAAATAAAAATTAATTGGTTCCTGGCGTCATGGTAACATAACAGTACTGCCGTGTCACTGGGGGGGCAGGGCAGGGTAGAGGGACATTAAGACACGCCCCGTCACAGGTGTGGATGGGTGACATCATTCCCAGGTGACCTCATTTGGCGGGGGCCAGACGGGTTCCTCTGTTTGGCTGGTTTGGGGTAGCTGTTCTGGTCGCACGCCGATGCTTCCGGGGTTTAACTGCCGGTGTGAACGAGCCTTTCTGTTCTCGGCCCACGGACTAACTGTGCGAGTGTGTTTTCACAAGGCGCCGTTTCCTGTGGACGTCCGTGACGTCATTTGAGGTGTGACTACTTGGACCGTGCCGTCGTGGGCTGAAGGGCGATTTTGAAAACCATGTTGGAAAAAAAAACATGTAATATAAGCGAACCACTCTGGCAGTAAACATGCTATTAATATGGAATGCAGATGTTTGACAAAAAGTCTGCGGTTCTTACAGATGCCCTGTAACCTACTGGAATGTTTTGGGCTTACGTGAGACGGGGCTGTTGTGGGACAGACAGGGACACCTAATTATTCCTGTCTGATGATGTAATGGTTCTGTTGCTGTGGCAACTCCGATCTGGATGGCATTGGCACCCTCTCTGAGATGCAGTGTATTATCGTATTGGCCAAATGTAATTGGAAATGACTTGTATTCAGTTTAAATTTATTAATCCATTTTCTAGTCACTTGATGAGGTCTTGGGGTGGTAGGGGATTGGGGCCCAGGGTACAAATCAGGGGGGGCACCTTGTATGGGATGCCAAACCATTGGGGCAATTTAGAGACGTCAGTTACCTGCACGTCTTTGGACTGCCAGGGGCAACAAAGAGGGATTATAGAAAGGTCGCACAGAGACTGAACCAACATACCAAACACTCCCAGTCACACATTTGCCAGTACTGGGAGTGGAGGCCTTTCTGAATGGGCCTTGTGTTTCCCAGTCTGGCTCAGGCCCGAGTGCCTGCTACCAGCTGGGATGCAGCGAAGGCCTCTCCTGTATCGGCACGGGATCAAAGCGACTTGCCGGAATCCACTTGGAAGTGGATACATCTCCTCATTCATGGGATGAATGGGGCCCGACAACTAGGAGCGCATTCGGGACTTTCTAGCAGATTCCGATGGCAGGAGCCCCGCTGTACCGCTAATGAGCCGCTGTACTGCTCAGCGTATCGCATGACAGTCTCTGCTGGGCGTTTTGTGTCCGAGCCGGATGCTCTTCCTGACCTGCACCCGCCAGTCCTGTAGAATGGTACCAGGACAATGCCATCAATGCGTGAGCCCTTGTTTCCCTCTGAATCGGTCGATGCGTGAGGCGTGTGACACAGAGGAGCTCTGGGGGCCGGATGAGACCTTTGGTGGGGGGGTGTATGTTGATACCATCGGGGTCTGACACATGGGGACCCGCCGGTATTGAGCTTAGGGGATGCAGAGAGGCATTCTGGGACAGCGAATAGGAGGAGGGGGGTGTGCCGAGCACCTCTGCTGTCGTGGAAACCATCTGGATGGGCGGCCATCCAGCCCATAATGAGGCGTCCCTGCGATCATTCAGGTTCCTGCTCCTCTGGCTTTAACAGCCTCTGTTTTCTCAAGCTTTTTATACAGCACCTTAGATTCAAAGGAGCTTGACTGGAAGAGTTATTTAATTAGTGCGGTAATGTGTGTCGGGGGATAAAGACGAATGCAGACTGAGATGTGCAGAAACGCGGCCTTGTCAGCTCAGCGGCTACAGCCGGCGCAATGGAAACGCGTCATAGATCTGATCTGGGGTCAGCAGTCACGCACTAAACCAGCCTCCTGCCAAGTCACACAGGACCCTCTTACACATGCGCCCGACCACACATTCACCCACGTCAGCCCCTTGTCTCCCAAGGCTCCTTCATTCACCTGCTTTAACAAGGCCTTTGCGTTGCCATGGCGATGTGCTCCGGACAGCTAACCTGGACAGCATTCTGAAGATCCGGTGACGTTCCTTTGTGTGCATATCAGCGACGCCTGTCTGTGGGGCAGCTGGCTAACTTGCTGGTCTCTCTTTTGTTTATAGCTGCTTGGCGTGGCCTTCTTGGGCATCGGGCTGTGGGCATGGAGTGAGAAGGTGAGTGCAACACCGCCACGGCCCAGTGTGCCCACGTGAGGATGACTGATGGCGGGCATGGGTGTCGGAGGGCGTACGAGTGCGTGCAGTCGGAGTAATTCCTCTATGTTCCCATGCTGCAGCCAGAATTTTAGGGGAAAAACACGTCCGTAGAAAAACCGGCTGAATCCAGATGGACCTCTTCAGGTGTAAATTTGAGCTCTGAAGAACCCTTAGTTCTGGCTTAAAATGATGTCAAACATGTCGGCTTAATCCTTCCGTCCGAGCTGCGCTGAAGGTCCTTAACAGAGCCACACCCCCCCCGGGCTTCGGGGCATCTTTACCGCCTGGGATCAATAACCCCATTTAACGGGCATGTTCTCAAATAAAGTTCCAATAAAACTGTACTAATAAATGGCAGCATTAAAAGTGAATTCAATATACACTGATTTAGTGTCAGCAGTGAGCCGTTTCATTGCGGTGAATTAAGGTCTGTGACGTGAGCGTAGCATTAATCGTGTCTCTGGAAAAAGCATCACCAGTTAAGGCGACAGTGCAGAGGAGAACCGTATGCAGGTGAGATATGGCTGCGCTTTAGACACTAATAGGGGTCTGAGATGTGAAGCAGACGGCTGAAGCCTGAGATCAACGGTGAGGGAGAAGCCTCGCCGACAGGCTAAGCTCCGACATATTTGTGAGCGGCTCCCCCTGCTGGTCACTGAGGACCTGCTCTTATTTACATGCCGTCTGCCGCGGTAGACTACGAGGCAGCGGCCGCACGACGTATGGTTTTGAGAGAGAGGAAGGACAAGGGGGCCCAGAAATGCTAAAATCGCGAACATTCACATCGACGTGATGGATGAAAATGTGAGGAGCAGGGAGAGTAAATGATGAGTGGGGGAAAGAAATGTTTGGCAATGTGTGACATCTTACAGCTGGAGCCTGTCTGACATACCATACTCCACCTAGACCCTACCCCTGTGGCTTATTAGGGAATTCCCCTCAGTAGCTGAAGAGGCAGCAGACATCTGGCAGACATCGGGAGGGTGGGATACACCTGTAGAATGGGTCCCACTTGGTGTAAAAGCAGCAATGAGTCACCAAAGGGGGCCGATGTCAGAGGCACGCAGGCTACAGGAAGTGAGGTAATGGCTTTGTCATCTCAACACTCAGGATGGTCCTGGGTCCTGTAAGTGATGGCTGTCAGCTTAACGTGCCGTACAATGGCCACCCCTCCAGATGTACCCCTGAGGAGACGTTTGGGAACTGAAGCAGTGTTCATCTAGCATCATTTTTTTATACACACCCAGATACATCGACTTAAACATTTTCCTCGACTGTCTAAGACAGTGGTTGCCAGTCTTATCCAGATTGGGCCAATGTGTATGCAGGTTTTTGAGAGAACTCCCTGGTTAGATTACTAATTATAAAACTGATTAGCTGAAGAGTCCTCACACCTGGGTTTGAACAGCTGACCTACAGGTTATACCAAAAACCTGCATACACACCGACCCTTTGCAGATACGATTAGCCATCTTTAGCCTAAGACTTTTGCAGAGTATTATAACCAAATTGACTCATCGTTTTATGGATGGTGAATTGATTGCAGAATCATCAGTGTGTGTGATCTCTGGCAGCCTTTCTGAACCCTCTGCTCTTCATCCATTAGGGTGTCCTTTCCAACATCTACTCCATCACAGACCTGGGGGGCTTCGACCCCGTCTGGCTCTTCGTGGTGGTGGGCGGGGTGATGTTCATCCTGGGCTTCGCCGGCTGCATCGGCGCCCTGAGGGAGAACACTTTCCTCCTGAAGTTTGTAAGTTGACGCCCTCTCCGGGGGGAGAGTCTCAGATTCCCCGCGTCTCCCTAAGAAGCTCCTGGCAACGTTTGCATATGTCGCCATGGCAACGCCTTTTCGGGAATCGGGGGCAGGCAGTGGAATGTCAAAACAAGTTCGAAATAAAAAGCAGTATAAAACAGTGTGTGTGGGGGGGGCATGGGGGTCACTGTTCTGGGAGATCAGCTGACTGTGTTTACAGTCTCTATGTCCCTTTCACGCTGCTGAAATGGAAGCGCTCACAGAGGTCTCACTTTGGGAGCCAGTAGCTCCAATTGCTCCACATTTTACGTGGGAGGCAGGACTCTGTGGGTGTGACCAGTGTGAAGGCCGTTCGTGAGCCGCAAAGTCCAGACAGGCGTAGAATTTCAGGGCTAGTTAATTTGCTTCTAGCATTTGATTTAATCTCCCGTTTATAGAAGTAAATAAAGATTATAAAGACAAATTGTCTTTTTGTATTCCATACAATGAGCTTTTAATTTTTTTCTGTGAAAATGTTAAATTAATTAAACTATTAATAGTTAAACTATGGAAATTACAGAACAGATGATGAGGAATGGTGATAGTGTGTCTCTGACATATGCTTTGTCTCTGATTTCTATGGACTGATGTGTCTTTGACAACAGGAATGAAATTCAAGTTGTTTTTGGATTGCTGAAGACTGTGTGCTGTCCCAGTCTACAGATAACTGGTCTCAAGTTCAAACTGGTTCCACATCTCTTTGTTATGGTACAGTGCTCACAGAAAGTTTTTGGATGCTTGCTAAATTCAGTAAAATTATTGCATATTTATTGTTTTTATAAAAAGAAACATTGCTTCTTTCATATGTTTACAAAAAATATATTAAAATACATTAGAAACAACTGGAAGTTTTGAAGCAAAACATTGCAAGTACTAATAGATTGTAACCCATATTGTAGTTGTAAGAGAACTTAAGTTAAATACTTCATTGACAAGCAGTTCCACTGGGTGCTTTTTAACTAGTAATGCCATATAACACCAAACACTTGTGTTTGGTATCTCTTTGGGAGCCAGTGACTACAATTGCAATTAATAACAAAATGGTGATAATGGTAATGAGTCAGTCAAAAATAATTATGACACTTAATTAAAAGAAAGTTTTTGTGTAGATCGTGAAGATGTGTGCAGATAGTTTAAACATTGCTTGTCAATGGACTTTCGTTATGAAACCAGAAAATTTGCAACATGATTACAGAATTGAATATGCGTTCCAAAGACTTTCTGTGAGCACTGTAAGTGGTGACTCAGTTGTCCTGGTGATAAATATTATACTTTTCCTCAATGACCAGTGTCCAAGTAGCTAGTGCCGTGTGCAAACAGAGGCGCTCACTTGATGGTGCTCTTTCCAACATCCCTTCCAGTTCTCCGTGTTCCTGGGGATCATCTTCTTCTTGGAGTTGACCGCCGGCGTCTTGGCCTTCGTCTTCAAGGAGTGGATCAAGGACCAGCTCAACATCTTTATCGACAACAACATCAGGGCTTACAGGGACGACATCGACCTGCAGAACCTGATCGATTTCACCCAGGAATATGTAAGCATGCGGTCGTCGGCTGACGTATGGCGCTGCCAGGGCTCGGTTTCCGTAGGAACTCCTGTTCAGGCACCTTGCTGGGGTATGTTTCCCAAAAGCATAGTTGCTAACTACATTAGCAACTTGCATAGTTTGAACCATGCAACTGAATGAGTCCAGCTACGCAAGTTGCCAACGGGAGATTTTGTGATATGCAGCCTCTACAGAGCCTTGTGGTGCTGTTAAGACATTCTAACAATCCTGCCAATCGATTCCAGTTAATAGCTAAGTGTGACAAACTAGAGCCAAATGTCGTGTCTCCTTGGTTTCCGCCTGAGTCACAATGGAGTCATGGCAGAGTGACAGTACAGTCATAGTTTCTTGCTTGCTGGGTAACCAGCTCCTTTTTGTCCTTCCCAGTGGGAGTGTTGTGGGGCGTTCAGTGCTCACGACTGGGACCTCAACGTCTACTTCAACTGCACAGACTCCAACCCCAGCCGTGAGAAGTGTGGAGTACCTTTCTCATGCTGTACCAAGGACCCCGCGGTAACAGCACCCTCACGCGAATCCCTCACACAAATCCCCCTCCCCGGTGCCCCTGTCCTTCACTTCATCCTCTGTACAGCTTAACAGCAGCTCTGCACTCATCCACAGAACAGTTACAGAAAGGATTGAAAGCACAACAAAGAGTCAGCTAGACTTCAACAAAGAAGCTTTAACAAAGGGGGGGGGGGGTCTCTGATTCAGGCCCTTATTAAAGCCTACATGCCAAAGTGTTTGGTGGTTTCACTAAGCCAGCGCTTCTGGGTTTTAATTAAGCCAGTGCTTCGAAGTTTTAACTAAGCTAGTGCTTTGGGGTTTTAACGTAGTCAGTGTTTTGGGAGTTTTAACTAAACCAGCTGTTCAGGGTTTTAACTAAGCCAGTGTCTTGGGGTTTTAATTAAGCTCTCCTCTGTGGTGCCGCTGTGGTGGAGGGGGGGCACTCAGACGTCGCGGGATGTTGGCGGGGGGGGGCACTCAGACGTCGCGGGATGTTGGCGGGGGGGGCACACAGAGATCGGTAGGGAACACGTCTGTACTCCACTCACAACCA
>JABFEA020000054.1:2074308-2093721 GCA_019775915.2 Cyphomyrus plagiostoma
CCCCCCCCCCCCCCCCCCCCCCCCCCCCCCCCCCCCCCCCCCCCCCCCCGCCCCCCCCCCCCCCCCCCCGCGGGGCCCCTCAGACGACGCGGGATGTTGGAGGCCTCTTTAGCAGCGGCTGGTACAGGGCCTGGCTGATAACCATCAGGGTCTTTCCCCAGGCTACAGCATCGCCAGACCGGCGCTCACATCTCAGGCCAGTTACTGCTAGCTTGGGACCACAGCCCCCCCCAGAGCAGCTCTGTCCCAAAATCAACCATGGCTCCCCAGAAATATGGAGGAGAATAAGTTATCTTTGCAAATATTGTAACCAAAGTCACATTTTAGATAAATGGAATATTTGAACATTAGCAGTATGAATGCCATTCAGATAATCACTTACATGAACAGATATAAACACGTGTACTTTGGTTTTTAAGAATCGATTGCAGATGCTGTCCATCATTTAAAGTGAATCTCGGGCAGCCTTTAGTCTGGTCTGGCTCCGTGCCGGAGGGAGCCCTCGGCACACGCAGCTGAGACTAACCCAAAGCCCATGTGATCTCATCGCAGGAAGATGTCATCAACACGCAGTGTGGCTACGACATTCGAGGGAAACCGGTGAGCCGACCTCGCCCCCCCCCCCCATTCTCTGTTGACCCACCACCTTGCTGTCAATGTCACCCCTTCATTGTCCTCTGTTTGACTCCACCCCCTTCCTGCCCTGTCAGCGCTACCTCTTCATTGTGCTATGTAAGCTCCACCCCCTAGCTGCTCTTGACTCCGCTCCAGCATGGGGTGGGGCTGACATGCGAGCCCACTGGTCTCGAGGGCTTGGGAGGGTCATCGATGTAGTGGGGAAGTGAGGAGGAACTGATCTACAAATAGTATCAAAAATAAAACGTTACAGGACAACAAAGAAAGGTAGACACCCGAGAAGGCAGAATTATCTTTCTCTCTTCCCTTGATTTATTTAGTTACTCAGTGTGAGAGGCCGTGACCGATCGGTGCCCTCCCCTGGTTGCCTCTTGGCCTTGTGATGAATTTACCATTGTTCCTGTGTTCCTGTGCAGCACGTGTGGTGCTAATTAAGTAAGGGTACATCCTGCTGGGGCAGGTGCAGAACCATGAACGGACCCGTACTGAACAAACACCTTTATTTACAGAACTATCCAAAGGTCTTGGGCAGTCAAAGAAAATTGTGTTTAGACGATCTTCATGTTGACGTAAGACTACGATGGTACGCCTGTCAAGGTGTGACAGCTCAGCCACTTCAACACCTAAAATCACTCCAGTGTTTGCAGCGACTGTCCAATACAGCCATGCAATTTGACTCAGCCAGCAGCTAATCGTTTAGCCAATCATTACCTCACTGACTCTTATTATCATAGTAAATTAATCAATTAAGTGAAGCTGGTGGTAACAGTGAATGTATTCCGAGCTGAAGCTGAGGTATCCTTGATGAGATTTGGGAGCTCACATGGTGTTCATCTAGACATCCAGTGAGACAGCCATCATTTTTTGGAGAACAGAAGAAATTCTTATTTTTTCATGTGTCCTAATGTTAAATTGTGTTTTTTTTTGTTCTGAGAAATATATGTCTACTTCTGAGATAAATAGCCTTAAACATTTTCTTTGACTTTGCACAGTAAACTTCTCGTTGAGTTTAGCACGGACAAGCTTCGTAGGAGTTATTTACACAGATGATGGCAGAGCCACAAATTCAGCATCATATTCTTGGGATTCTTGAGATATTTTTGTCTTTTAGCTTTTTTTCTATTGGCGTTTAGCAGAATTCCAGGAGCACTGTTGTGCTGAAGAGTGAAATTTTCCACTGGGTCGTTACCTAGGACGTTGATAGCTGATATTCGTCCCATGGGGCTCCGTAAACGAAACGTCTCTGCTCTGGTTCCAGGAGTCGGAGCAGAAGATGTTTATCCACGTTAAGGGCTGCGTCCCCCAGTTTGAGAAGTGGCTTCAGGACAACCTGACTGTGGTGGCGGGGATCTTCATCGGCATCGCACTGCTGCAGGTGAGCGCCTCCTTCTGGTGGCACAGGGGGTTGCTATTTCGCTACTCATACCTGACCTCCTTTCCACCACACAAGGCTTCCCAGGAATTCCCCTCAGTTTCACCCATCAGCCAAGGCAATCACATAACTTGTAGGCAAAACTGAAAATACACAGAATCTTACAATTTACATTTCTGGGCGGGCTGTCAGTAGAAAAAGAAAAAAAACAATCTGGCGGCCATAACCCTTTTGTGAAAAACGCCTGGAAAGCCAACATCTGTTTCCAGTCAGTCCCGGAACATTCTATTGCACGATGACCCCAGAGTCCGCCGTCATGTCAGAAGAGTCCCAGACTCTGATGGGACGTGTGGGGGTGTAGGTGGGGAGGGGAATGCTTCAGGGTGACGGAGCACAGTTTCTGGGGCGGCTAGGAGGAATGGACCAGAAGTGGGCCTGTAGTGGAGCATTCTGGGTAGAGTAGAGATGCGGCACTGTCCTGCACCATAAGGACCAACCGTGGTTTATACAATGCCCAGATACAATAAACATTCAAAAACACACGCTGCCGCTGAACTGTTAAGCAGAAAAGAGCACATATATCACCAGCGTCAGGTGTCCACTTGTATCCATGACCTTTCGACCGTAAACTCACCCAACAGGACACTCAGATCTTCATGTTACCCCCCAGATCTAAGTATAAGACCAGGCCTGACAGAGCTTTCGTAGTTCTTGCTGTGGAACAGCCTGCCCATGGACATTAGATAAGTCAGCAGGATGGGCTTTTCTAATTGACATCTGAAAACTTATTCGTACAGGCAAGCCTTTTACTGATGTTTCTCTATATATATAATATTTTTTCTTGTGACATTTCTTCTTGAAAGGTGCTATTTAAACAAGCTATATACTTACTTACATAACAATTACTGGAAACAAGAAGCTCCAGGGATCCTGATGTCATTTCTTATCGACGCAGATGCGTTTTAAACTGTCAAACTGTAAGTATTCAATGATTCTCTGGGTAATTGTTTTGTGTTCCCCCCCCCACCAGATTTTTGGGATTTGCTTGGCCCAGAATCTCGTGAGCGACATCGAGGTGGTGAGGGAGAGCTGGTGAGCACGCCTTGGCTGTCTTGTGTCTGTCAGGCATGCCTCACATTTGGTTACATGCTTTTACATGCCTTCTATATCTTCGAGCGTTTGGTGTCTTGTCCAGCACAACAAAAGCAGGTACACCTTTGCTCCGTAATATGTGGGGAAGGTCTGGTATTGCTTCTGGTGGCCCAATCCAGCTTCCTCATGCAGAAGACACAAGGATTAATTACAGATAAATTTTCAAACCTGCCCTTGCTCATCTTTGTTTTGCAGTGAATGGATTTGGGATTTTTTTCATGTTTTCTCAGTAATTTTAATCCCTGGTTTTATTATTAACACTTTCAGAATCAGGTAATGCAAAGGATTAGCTAGGTTTTACTTTAAGCACCCATGAGCTGAATATATAATATAGTTTTTTTTAATGTACAGTGCCATCTAGTGGCTGGGATGTATAAAGGCAGTTTATTTTTTAAAATGAATACAAAACAACATTTCAGGATGTTTTACTGAGGGCACCGGGGCATCTTAGGGAAGGTTGGACTGATTAGTAGTGACACGAAGTACTAGTGCGAGGCACGGCGGCACTAAGCTTCGGACATAGTGGGGACAGTGCTGGCCCATCGGCTGCCTTGCCAGGGGCATGCCGGGCAGTGCTCTGCCAGAACGGGGGACCTGAGCCAAAAGTCCAGATAAATCGGTGGGCTGCTTTCCATTCCCCGGAACAAAGACCTTCTGTTTGCTGTGGAGATGTCCAGAACTGTGCAAAACAGTATTGACTGCCGACATCTTGTGCCACCCACAGAAACCGGTCGGAGGAATTCTTATTTCTCTCTGTTCCAGCATCTATAGCAACCTGTTTATAATGGTGAACCCAGGTCTGGTTGATGGTGGTTGCTGCTGGTACCAGCTACATATGCTTGCCTTCTGAGCATGACCCCCCCCCCATGACATATCTCAGTAGCAGTGCGACTCTTTCCCTCTCTTGCAGTTTGTACAGCTGAGATTGTAGCCAGCACCCCCTACTGGACTTCCCTGTAAATGCAGGTAGGTATTACTCCACAGCCACTATGACAGGGTTCCCCAATTCCGGTGCTGGGAGGCCAGTCTGTGACAGACTTTGCAGATTTCCCTGCTCCTGCTAAACCTGGAAAATGGCTAGTGAGCTGAATAAGGTATATTTGAGTAAGGAAATCTGTTGCAAACTGGTATTTCAGTACCAGAACTGGGGAACCGTGCACTATGTAGACTAAGTGGTGTTTCTGGATTTTTTTCCCCCCACTACGAATGATCAGCACATTTCATTCACTTCATTTAAGCTGATTTCTTCTCTCCTTCTGCAAGGATCACGTCAAGCTCATCACATCGACGCCTTCGAGAGAAGGACAGCAAAAGCTACAACCGCATAACTCAAGAAGCTGATAAACTGGAGACTACCTGTACAGCATCTTTCACGACGTGTATATACAATATAGATAAATATATTCATAGTTTTGTATGGGTATCATGAGTTTTTCAAACGCTGGTCTGTGCAGACTGTCACACAGAGAGCAGCCGTGTACGTACAGTGCATGTCTGATGGGAGCGCCACAGTTGTTACGGCTACTTCATGAAATCACCAAGGCCGGCACGTTGCAGATTACCAGTAGCAAAGTTTACACTCTGTAGTGTGTGTACAAATTTTTTAAATGACTTCACAGTAAGATACAAATTTGTAACCCTAAACTCTCTGATCTGACCTTTTGTATAGGAAGTCTTTACATGAAATGATCTAACTGCCTAGAAGGTTGTGGCCCTGGTTGTGTACCTGTGTCACTGCAGCCAGGAAAGAAGTCAGCTTGTACTGTGGAGAAATATTACATTGTGTGTCTTATAAGGAGGGGGGGGGGGAGTCTGTCCTCTGCATTGTTCTAATTAAGATTATGTAATTCAGGCTGGGTGTGCCTCACAGGAACGGCGGTCTCCTTGCCAAATGGTCGATTTGTAAATACAGCCTCAGACATTGGAGATTGTTCTGTTTCATAGCGTTAAAGGGTAGAATTGTCCCTATTGTTTCCACGTGTGGTGTTTTTAACCCTCCCTGGCAAAAAAAAAAACTGCAGTCAAGGAAATAGTTGAAGTCTGCCCCAGATCTGATGCTGCTCTCTTACTGGAGCTCTCCAGATCTGTGTACCGTGGTAAGTCACACAGCCCCAACCTGGAGATTCACGTGTGGAGAAAAGCCTGACTCACCTGACACCGGGTTTTGCCACTCTGACCCAGAATTGTGGCGACGTACCAAGCACCAGAGGGAACTGACCTTTGAACTTTCACCTCAACCCCCAGCCCCAATTCAGCATGGGAAAATACACCCCCCGATGTCTGTACCCACTGCCACAGGCGTAGGAAATAAAAACGGGAGGAAATGACAAAACGTGGCGTCTCGTGTGTTCCTGAAGAACAATGACACACTGCTCCTATGTGGCCAGCAGAGGTTGATAGTTCAGGTCCATAAAGTAAAAATCCAGACCAAGATTTTGTTTCAGTCACCCAGTTAAGTTAAATCTACCCCCCTGTGGAGGCCGGAGACCTTTTGAAGGAACCAGTTAATCTCCCATGGTGCACCTGTTCTAACTGAAAGCATTGAAAACTGTGAATGTGTGCTGACCCAAGTAGGGGTTTTCCGCCATCAGAGCACTTCATCTTACTCAGCTAGCACCTAAAAGAGCACGATTTAAAGAGCAAAAATCGATGGTTCACGATTAGCTTTAATATCGGCATAATTTTTTTTGGCTGTCGTTTTTAGTCCAGCGGAAACATACAGCAATCATACTTGCGCTTAGTGAGTAGGCCGGACAGGATTTCCCGGCGGTCATGGTGATGAGGAGGGGTGCTGCAGGGAGTGATACACAGAAGCCTGGTGCTAAACACAGCTACAGTAGAGTGTCATGTGTGAGCCCAGCACTGTGGCTGAGCTGCTTCTATAGGGATGCTGGCTCTGGCACTCTGTCATGTGACCTCCACCACACACTGAACACGGTCCTAAACACTATAATCGGGAATTTCTTGGGACATTTTAATCAAGGATGACCAGCAGGGGGCACCCTTCACCAGTTCTCTCAAACAGCCAGGGGGGAAGGTGGGGTGGAAAACAGGCATCAGCGTTAGTCCCATCTATGTGGGCCTCTGAGGATGAATGGCGGTACATCACTGACGGGGCAATGAGCAGCCAGCCCAACAGAGGGCACCGTCGTGACAATGTAGAAAAAAATGGTTCTGTTTTGCAGGAAGGATGGTGAGGGCGTCTCGGACGGGGCTCAGGTGTCATGTCGGCATGCAGAGGCGTCATGGCGATGAGGCAGGACTGTGGACGGAAGGTCCCTCAGCCCTGCACCGTCAGTCTCTGCTCCGTCAGTGATGCCTGCCGGGCCACCCTCTGGTTCTCATGCGCTCGCAGCTTGGCCACAACGTCCAGGAAGGCCAGGTTCCGCACAGCTCCATGCAGGGGCTCTGCGGCAACACACAGGGGCGTGTCTCAAACACAAATCAGATGCGAGTGAGCGCTGAGAATTCTGGGACACCGGCACTCACTGACCAGAACCCATGATGGAACAGACAAGGATCATGGAGTTGTACTGGATCTCGGGGGCACTGTGCTCGTCCGACAGCAGCCCGTGCAGGACCTGGACCAGGCCGCTTCTCTCAAAATCTCCCTCTGCCACGCCTGTGCGTCACACAGAAACACACAATGTCAACAGTTCACTTCACTGTCATGCAAACTCTGTATAAGTATATATTCAACTGCAGTGTTTTTTCAGGTCATCTTCAACAGTATTTCATTGAGGCATATTGAGTTCCCAAGGATAGTTGGATTTGCTTGACTGAAATTATTCACTTCACACAGGTACTGGTATGGGATTAGAGGATAAATTAGCAGAGGTTGTGTGGGCCTTCTGAGGCCACCAGACATCCCACCCCCCGTTTAGCAAAAGAGAGAGCCCCCTACAGGCGGAAACAAAATGACCACCCGTTGCTGGCTTGTCCCTTTCGTGCCCTTACCCAAGTCCAGGGCTGCGATTACCCCAAGGGCCACCAGGGATTCGTTCTGCATGATCACATGCTCGTTCGTCGACATGGCAACCAAGTGCTTCACGCCACCTTCCTGGACAATGGTTCTGACCACATCCTGGGACAGAGCGATGGGAAGACAGTGTGACTTTGTATTCCCAGGGAGCACGTGAGTTTGTGGAAAGGAATGGGGGTGGGGCTGGAGGTTTGAGCGCTGGCTCGTGTGACAGTTTCCAATTGGACTAAACATTAACAAAAACAAGCCTTCCAAATAACTAAAACAGCCTCAGAGTGGAACACATTCGGCTTGGAACCGGAGGCTGGCCACATCCCTCTGGACGTGTGCAGGCATCATCCAGCTGCAGCTAATCCCTCTGAACATGTGCAGGCATCGTCCAGCTTGTTAATATTGAGCACGAGAACTGTGGAGTGGGTTCCTCGTGGGAAGGAGACAAACATAGAGCCATAGGCAGGGTGATAAGTGCCTTAAATCATTACCTTGGTCTTTAGTTTTAACCAGTAAGAATTATACCACAATATTAATCATTTGGCTTATACGCAATTCAAATGGCTGGTATTACGTGTGCGATTCTAGAAAATTGATCAACCCTCCTGAACATACAGATTAGAGAACTCAATGGTGCTGTGGTATAATTGCCCTTTAACACTGCCCCCCCCGTCCCGTGTGCCTGGTGAACTGCGGGTCTCATCTACAGAAACTGGGCAGGGGTGACGTAGTAACACTGAAACGCAGATGGTTCAGGGGAGAAGAGGTCAGGGTCAGGTCCTGCTGGACATTTGTAGGTATCTGATCATGGTTTAAGGGAGGTTCTGCTGTATGTGTGCATGTATGTGTGCATGTATGTGTGCATGTATGTGTGCATGTATGTGTGCATGTATGTGTGCATGTATGTGTGCGTATGGGAGGGGGGGTGAGCAGCAATGTTTACCAGGTGCTTCTGTGAGTTTATTTTGACCTCATGAGGGTGTCGTGGTTAAGAGCAGCTGTGGTATTTGATGTAATAGTGGCCGGATGATGGGGTGTTTAGATGATGACGATGATGGCGTGTGAGAGCCTCTGGCCCCTCACCTTTGAGTTGCTGTGCCGGATGAGGGCGGAGAGCAGCCGGTTGGACTCTCCCATCACCCCAGCGTGGTCCTTGGCATCACACCATTCCAGCAGCCGCTGCACCAGTATGGGGTTGGTGCCCAGTTGCTCCGCGGTCTGCGCTGCACACCCAGGCACGGACAAGGATGTCAGGGGCGGGCGGCTCCTCACTCCCGCCTAAAGCTACCGGCTTTTTCTGTGTAACGGTGACCTCACGCTCCCATGTGCGGCAGAGGCTAATTTGATAAGTGACTGTTTCCCTCTGTGTGATTATCAGCTAATGGCCAGGCTGCCTGTCCTCCGTGCCTCCAGGGGGCAGCAGACTCACTCTCAGGGTTCCCAGCTGCTCTTCCCGCCTCCACCACAGACGCATTCTGGGATCGTTTAAGCAACAAACACCTCGCACAGCTCTTAAATAAGCTACTGTACTTCTCAGTACCTCCATCTCTGATAACTGCCAATTAGCGATGGCCACATGAAGCCTCATGAACCACTTGCTGTATTTTTTGACCGCACTTTGATGTTCGCTTTGGGGTAAGGCAACAGAGGGACCGTCCCGCCTCTTTTCAAGGCTCTCCACATTAGCACGCCCCCTAGCTGTGGGAGGATGGCTCCTGCATGCTGAAGCCTCAGTCCAACACATCCCACTGCTGTGGGTCCTAGAAATAAAGCAACTCTCCCCCACAATAGTACTGCTCGACCCCTCACCTCCACTGCATTCCACACACCTGGCTGAAGTCCACATTAGTCTGTGACATTTTCTAGCTCCCCAGGGGAACAGCTATTGCTCAAAAAAGGTGAAGGCAGAGAGCCCTGACCATGTTATTTAAAGAGCAGCGAGGTGCCGCGCGCAAAGTGTCTTTTAGAAATGTTCTCCTTTCTAATGCTGCTCCACATCGTAACACCATCGTCCGCTGCTATTTTAGGCGGGAGTCGGACACACTGGGAGAGCCACACATAGGCACTCTGTAAAAGCACCAGGACCGATGTCAGCCCACAGTTCTGGGGGATTTTAGGGTCGACTCTCACTGGCGTCGGACCAAACGGCCGGAGCCCGGGCACCGACGTACTTACCCTGTGTATCTATGAGCATCCGCAGTGCCCCCAGCAGCTTGAACTGCACCACGGGCATCTCCGAGGGCAGCAACTTCAGCACCACGTCCGCCGTGCCCATCGACAGCATTTTGGACTTGTTCACCACTGGGGAGGAGACCGTTAATGGAAAAGCTGCTCAGTCACCTAAAGATCATCTCTGCCAAAAGTACATTCAGACTCTCAACACTTTTGATGTTGAGTTTCCTGCTTTTGCATTCGTATGTGTCATGTGGCCCAAAATCTGCAGTTTAAAAAGTATTAGGGTGACGGTACACAGGACTTTTAGATCAATGTTGCTGGGCAATGCCTGCTGACCAGTATTGATTGGGTGCTTTCCCATTGATTCTGGGCAACAAATTTGTATTTGAAACACTTTGATCGGCAATGGGCAACTTTTCGTGTTCATATTCAGAGTTGCCCTTTGTCTCACTTGGTTGGAAATTACCCGGCAATATTGCATGACAAGTTGCCCTGTGTATCGTCACCTTTATGGAACTTTTTTTTTCGGTGTCCCAGTCGGCTGAGGAAGCAGTCAATCCGCTGAGAGTGGGAGGGACTTGGCAGGGAGATCGGCCAATCTGGCAGTGTTTGCTCGGTGGAGCGGGCGCTCACCGGGGATGGCGAGGTTCCTCACGGCGCTGAGGGCGGCGTGCTGCACGGCGACGTTGCCGTCGATGACATGGCGCTCCAGCAATGCCAGTAGCTTCTGCACGATGCCCATTTCCACCATGTGGATGCAGTTTGCATCTGAGGCAGGCACCATCAGACATAATATATTTAAACAGGTAACAATGCCATTTTATTGCAGTCTGCTTCCTCCTTTGTGGGGGGGGGGGCTCACCGTTACGGGAGAAGTTGGCGATGGCCAGAGCTCCAGCCAGTTGCAGCTGGTGGCTGTGGGAGGGCACCCACGAGAGAACCTTCTGGAACACACAACCCGCACCTCCCTCAAACAGCTTCTGCATGGATTCATCTGGAAGGAACATCACAAGAGACATTTACTGAGCATTTTTGGCAGGAGGTGAGGTCCATTCACCTGCTAAATATACCCTCATGTCAGCCCTCTAAGGCCAACAGCAAGGACACTGGGATTATATATCAGCATCGGGTGTTATTTATAAGGGGGGGTGGGGGTAAAAAATGAATGCTCTCCTGCAGCTGAAGGGCACAACTGCCCCCCCACCAGCCTGAGGAAACGGCTGTTCACGGCTCTATTCAGCTGAAATCGGCTGTGACAGCAGACCAAGGACAGCGGATTTGTAGGTAGAATTTGGCCCCAGAAATTGGTGGATTATATGATTCTATCAGAAGTAGTTTTGGAGCTGCAGCCTAGAGGCCCTGAGTAGTCAAGGGGTCCCTAATCCCTATTGGCCAGTTAGATTTTTTTTTTTTTTTTAGAAGTGATACTTTATTTGTCATTCATCTGTTTGCGACTTGCTGATTGGTTAAAACTTCTGAATGCATCTTTTTTTGATGCTCTTTATACTGTATTTTCTGGTATGCGCGCTCTGTTTCTGATGTCGGACGTTTGAAAGAGCAGCACTAGCTAGATCTGACCCAGAACACCCCAAAATTGGGTGTAAAGCTTAAAGATTGACATTACTGAGATGTGTATATACAGTGAGGTCTCTTTCTGGTTGACATATACAGTATGAGGAAGCGTAAGCTTGTCGGTTTGTTGATCTTCTGATGCGATTGCTCCTTACTGCTGTCTAATACGTGTCACTCTACCTCCTAGAAGCAGCTGCACTATGAGGTCTGAGGCCATCTTCAGCTCGACCGCATCTTCCTCCAGCTCCCCATCCACTGTCTGGTCCACCAGCTCCAGCAAACATTCCACCAAACCAGCCTCCACCAGCTGCAGCTTGATTCGGTCTGGGGTAGGAGGGATGGATTGTTAGAAGCCCCCCTACACACACACACACCACTGGTACAACATGACAGACACATTACATCACACATGGATCTGGCACAAGCAGAGAGGCAGCAGACTAGGGGGTGTGAGGAAAGCGATGAGAGGTGGAGAAACCAAAGATGTGGAACCAGAGGTGACGAGGTTCTCCCCGTGGAGCTTCCCGCTCTGCTCAGAACTTCCTTATGAAGAAGGCCGTCTATGAGAATGTCGTCAACATGGCACTCGCACGATAACACCTTACAGATGAAAGCTCGATATCTAGAAGCGTTTTACTCGGACGTGGTGAGCTTTTCAATGAGGTCTGAGACCCTGGTGTGATCTCCGTCTGCTTATATCTTCTTGAAAAGTCGAGAGAGAGAGAAAGAGAGAGAGAGAAAAACTGGGGGCCCGTTGTGCTCAATACGAACAAAGACCTAAAATCCCTGAGGTGTCTTCAACCAGACCAAACTCCGCATCTCTACAAAGCCTTAAAGATGTTCTTGCTGTGGATGCCATATGACGGTCCATGGATGACACTGCTTGTTGGGTACTTGTTCTCTGTCTTTGCAGCCTCTGATAATACCCTTGTGTCCCCCCCTGCCCCTCCCCAGGCCTCACCATTCTCTGCCAGTGAGGCGAGGACTTCCAAGATCATCTCCTTCTTCTCGTGCTCCACCTGCCTCTGGAGGAGCTTGACCAGCTCCCTAGCGATGTCTGTGGAGGCAAACTGCTCCTTACTCGACTCTGAGGTTGGACAAAACAGAAGGTCCAGTCAGCCATTATTTACCCTACAGATGTTCTTCTGCTAACATCAGCAGCCCGGAGTTTTAAAGAGACACTTATCTTTAACAGCATACAGGAAGTAGCATTTTATTTTTTAAAACACTACTGGTGGGAATTGACTCCCGGCGACAGCAGCAGGTTGAGTTTATGGGCCTTATAAGCATCTCGTCACCCTGTACCGTCGCGGTAACCCTGAGCTCACCCAACTCCGCCAAACTGGTGAAGGCAGCCAGGCACATCTCTGTCACTGCTGCATTGTGGGATTGGACACTGAGAAGCTTCACTAGGGTGGGGATCACGCCCAGGCTGACCAGCTGTGCTTGTAAAGATTCTGAGGAAAAACAAATGAAAATTGTGTGACTGCCCCCCCAGTAGCCTATTATAATTAACATGCTTTTATCCAAGGCAATGCATATTTGTGAGGGAAAGCAAGGTCAGTCAGTCCCTGGAGCAATTGGGAGTTAAGGACCCAAATGTGAATCAGTGGGATTTGAACCAATGACCTTCCAAACACAAGCAGGAGCCTTTCAATGTCCTAAACTGCTAAGCTGCTTACTTTGCCTCCAATTGGAAAAAAAAAACTTCTTAAAAGACGCTTAGACCAAGATTTTGTTTCAACCAACCACATACTCAACTCAGTCGGGTGAAACGAAATCTTGGTCTGGATTTGTACTTTCTGAACCTGAATGGGGCCCGCCCCCCCATTCAGAAAAGTGATGATCATCTGACTTCTGGCCCTGTCGGGAGGACAGGACGGCGTAGAATAACCCACAGATTAACGTCTCGGATTGTATGATAATGTGAAGCCGTCTCCAGGCCAGTGTGCTGTGGCATTTCAGTTGCTCGGATCCTGTGCTGTTGTGAACACTGTTAGAGTAGCTTTGAAAAGGTCCTGTCTTTTTCTTCAAATAACGCCCTTTGTGCCTGAATTAATTCCACAGAAAGCCGCAGAATGAGAACCGGGCCCACCGTGTCCTGAGATGTCACTCACCTGTGCTACGCTCGTCAGCTGCCATCCACACACTGACCATGCTTCTGCCAGAGAGCCAAAAGTCAGCCGGCTTCCTCACTAATGCACACGTCGTGCCAGGAACAAACAGAATGCCAGCGATCGTTATGGAAACGGTGGTCCATGGGAACAGTTCTGGATTGGAGTTTAATAACGCCAATTCATTGTCGGAGCGTCAGCTTCGGAGTATTCACGCCAATGGTCTGTTTGACTTTGGGGCTGTGGATTAGCGTTTAATTACTCTGAATTATTGCCGGTACAGATGCACCTCCCTTTACGAAGGTTCAACTTACGATACTTCGCTTTTACGACAGTGCGATAGCGATGCACATTCCTGTGCTACGTTCCTGGGCTATCCTGGGTATGCCGTACGATACTGTCTGCTGATGCTGGGCGATGGCAGTATCCACCCATCCACGACTGCAGTCTCCGTAGCGACTGCAAGCATCAATATCTCATACAGTGTTTAACAACGTATCATACAGTGCTTTTTTTCCCTGGTTTACCTTATTAAACTTGTAATCATTTACTTACTTTCCAATTACTGGTATTTAGTTAGTTACAGTGTTTATTTATGTATTTTGTGACAGTAGCTTTTTACTACCCCAAGTTGAGGAGCATCCGTACTCACTCCAGCTGATGGGCTGTAAGCCGACGTGTCTGCCAGGGGAATTCAGCGACCCCCAAACGCCATGCAGACGTGGCCACCATCAGTACTAATGACAGCCACCGTGGGGCCACAGGTCGGTGTGCAAACAGTGGGCAGCTGGCTTCCGCTTGAGGCCATTAGCTGCGTAATTGAACTTTTGCTGTCCGTGGATTGAGTGCCGGTCCCGGGTCCCCCCCGTTTTCTGCCTGCTTAACTGGTGGTTGGCTACGGAGTCACTGGGAAGCCTCTGTTAGCGCTGACTACGTTAATTACAATTAGATTCAGTCATAAGCTGCAAATAAACATGGAGAAATTACATCTGCTAAGAGTGGTGCTAAGGAGGGGGGTGACTCAGTGGATTAGGACACAGTGCTGATCAGAAGGTTGTGAGTTCGAGTCCCACAAACAGCAATGGGATTTCAGCATCAGATCTCTCAGCAAGACTCTTTATCCTCAGTTACTGTGGGGGTTACTGGACCCTGCTTCCACACCCCCCCCCACACACAAAAGGAGAACATTTGCTAAAAACAAATTAACCCTACCCTAACAGAATCACTGTCACACATGAGAGTGAGACTATGTTGGGTTATTAGGAGGCAGGGTAGTGTTTTGCACGATACTTTTATCCAAAGCAATTTAAAGCAGAGGGAAAGGTTATACCTTGTACTCCTTGGGATTCAAACTCACAACCTACACACTGCTAGCACAGCATTCTACTTCATGAGCTACAAGACTTCTTTGCAAACATGACACCACCCTCCTGGACTGAGAGAAATGAGGGCCCACTGCAGAGATCAATTGCAGGAAAATAGCAGGACAACCAGGAGAGCTAAGAATGTATAGGACACATGGGTGATTCTAGGATTTTTGAAGATGGGCGGTATAAGAGGGGCCATAATTCATATAAAGTGGCCAACCTTATTAGCCAATGACATGATTTGAATCAGTGATTGACAAGGGAGTGTGCACTCTAGGGGCCAATCAGCTTTTGGCTGGGGGCCTCTCCCATACTGTATATACACCCCTGATTGGACAGCCCACTATCAGCCACGATGCACATTAGTCCGTAATGGCTGCTGCCAAACGTGACTGAATTCTAACATCTCATGAACTGCAGAAATACAGTTATAACCCAAAGGCAGGGGGCTTATCATGAATTTGCGGCGCCAGCCATCTCCTGAGGCCCCGGAGCTGCAGCTGGAGGGAATGGCACGTGGTTTGTGTTGTCCGCTGAGTCAGCGAAGTCCGCGTCGCTGCCTTGGCCATCTAGTCTCTGTCCCTGTCATTCTGTCACGTTGTTATACTGGATGCCGAGGGCCTCGAGCATCGAGCTCTCCAGCAGGAACATCAGTGGACTAATCTGAGAGGGTGGTGGGAATCAGTGTCGCACGGCCTGTTCCCATCAGCTTGAGGATGTCAAAAACGCACTGCAGCACACAGCCCCATCCCCCCGGCACGGCGGCAACGAGTGCAAAATGTCAGCTTACACAACTTCCTGTGGACAAACGTGGCACCACTTCGTGCACAATGGGGTCATTATAGTTTTGATTTTTTAAATTATTTTTTATTTTTATATGATTGTGCATTTTCATTTGAAACCCCAGTTAGATTTAGTTTTCAGCGTGGATTTATGGGTTTTTGTTTTAGAGATATATTTCTATTAAGTTTTTATATATTTTAGTTACAGCTTAAATTAGTAATTCTATTTCAAGGGGGTAACAAACTTGCAGAGCTAGTCCGATTTTTAGAGAATCATTTTTGAATACACAGTGCACATTACATATTAATGTCCCTGAAATGGGCAAAACTTAAAGATAATCATTTCATTAGCTACATCCTAAATAGTATTAAAAATGGTAAAGTATCTGACATTTTATTTAAGAATTTCAGAAGCAATGTTTATAATTTCCAATTAGTTGTAGTTTTTTTTTTTTATTTCCTCATCTTATTTTATTTCGGTTTATGAAATTGTTTTCTGGTAACACTTAGGGGGAACAAGTACCTTAGTAACTCAGTCACTACTCAAGTACAAATCATGAATCATGTAGTAACTGCATGAAACACATGAATTGTTATGTTTGATTAATGATGAAGGAACATGGGATCGGTACGAAACCAATACTTAATTTCTGATTAATACATTAAGTAAGTGTGTTACATTAAGTGTGTCCCTTCATGTAAAATGCTACCTGTTTCCTTATAGTTTTGAGTTTTCATTAATGTTACTGAGCTGGGTGCAGACACAGCTGACCACTCACTGCGACTCTGGTCTCGTTGGGGTTTTTTCCATTTAACCGAGATCATCGGTCAGTCAAAACAGATTAAGGCTGAGAGGAAACCCAACGGCAAAACACCGGACTGGCGTGTGTGATGAGACGGGTCACATTCATAAGGGACTGTCCTCGGTCCTTCCCTCCATCTTCAGTAACCGCCTGCCCTATTCAGGGTCACGGGGGGTCTGGAGCCTATGGGCAGGGAACTGGAAACAATGGCCAGCTGACAGCCCCATCTCTCTCCTCCAAAGCTTAGAATTTTTACGCTCAGAACAATTATTCCATTGGTGGAAAGAGTTATATTACCTGTTAATAGCTATTTTCACACACAGAACTGGGAGAGAATTCAACCCCCCCAGCGCTGGAGGTGTGAAGCAAAAGTGCTGCCGTCACGCTTTAAAGCAGACACAGGAAACAAAAATGCGAAAATCAACGAGCACCATGGCAACGCTTACTCGTGCGTGCGCAGCTGACGCAGGCTAAAGAGGCGAGACGCCGTATTCAATATCCAGATCTCTTCAATCATCAATCCCCTATCAATCACAGTGCAGCATCACCCCGAGTAACTCTACCCGCGTCCTTCGCAGGTGCAGAATGAGAGGATGAGATCACTGCCGGTTCCACCTAGGCCCTTGGATATATTCCAGGAACCAAATATTTTTTTCCTTATAGTTCTGTGCAAAAGTCTTAGGCAGTCAAAGGAAACGCAAGTACACATTTGTTCAGAAAGAAACACAATTAACATTAGAATATATGCAAATTAAGAGTAATAAAATGAAAACTGGTGAGAATTTTTTCTGTTCCCCAAAAGTTACCCGTACCTTGCTGGACAGCTAGATGAACACCGCTTCAGTTCCCAAACCTTTCCTCAGGGGCACCGCTACCGTTCTGTGTTTGTTACATTTCACCACGAGCTCACTTAACTGATTAAATTCATTAGTTAAATAACTCAAAGACATATTGACTAGCCATACGAAGTGTGCTAACGGTCAAGTCAAAAAATCCATGGGTGTATTGGGTGACCGCTACCAAATACTGGTGTGGCTTCAGGAGAGGTTTGAAATAGCTAAGCCGACACAAGTACACACTTGGTTTGTGCACACTTTGACAGACATTTACACAGTACAGTGGTACCTCGGTTCTCAGACTTAATTTGTTCTGGACTCCGGATCGAATCCTAAAAAGTTTGAGTTCTGATTGAATTTTTCCCATAAGATATAATGGAAAACCTATTAATTGGTTCCTGGCCCCCCAAAATTACACCTAAATATGTTTTTTTCTTTTCTTTCTTTTTTTTAGCATTTAAACACAAAATGAACAGGATAAACCAAGAGCAGCATTTTTTTTCTTAATGGCTTCCAAAACGACCAAAACGATAAAGATCTTATCCTAACATTACCCCTGTCCTGCCCCAATCGTCTGCTCCTTCCCTGTGCCACGTCCCCTCGTTAACCTCTTGTGGGATCCCCATGTGATCAGCTGGTTGTTGACATTAGTCCTCTGTATTAAGTCCACGTTTCAGTTTGTCTCCAAAATCCTGTCATTGGGTGTGTTTGACTTGCTTACAGCTCTGGCTTAAAGCAACACATTCTGATCCTGACGCAATCCGTTAGATGCATTGCGACCTCTCACCCGGCTGCACAAACTGGAACCACCTCCGTGACGACACACCTTTGCCCTTATTGGCTGAAGAGTTTAGTTACAAGCATGAAGTTTGTATCCTAGCCAGTTATGATGCATAATCTGCTATTTCTCCCGAATATCACATAAAGCAGTGCGAACTGGTTCAGTTACGTTACCTGGTTAAATACATTTTAAATAAGTTACATAAATGCTCTAATAGTAAGTTAGTGGTTTATTTATTGTTAGTTACTATAATGTTGCGCTGCTTTATTTGGTTAATCGTCCAGTTTGTGAAGAAGGCATTCAAGTTAGAATAATGCACTGTAGTATGACTCATTTCCTGGCAAGTACAATTTATATTAGGTCAGCGTTCACGGTTCGACTTCTGATATTCAGATCGAGTTCAAGCTGGTTTGTTCGACTTTCAAGAAATTCGAGTTGTAGTGAGTTTGAGAACCGAGGCACCACTGTATTGTACTTTTGTAAGTAAAAACCTGAATAGTTATCCTGTTCATAACTGAGGCTTACGAAGCAAACATTAACAAAGTAACAGATTTGATGCCACACTACAATAGGACAGGATGTCACTAGGAGCCATATTCAGTGGATGAGCTCTCCCTTTCCCTGAATTAATTCATATGTAGATGTTCCCAGATGGCATTCCCCTATACCTCAGCCACAATTCAGGCAGACGCTTTTGACGAAATGTTCTAATTTCTGCCAGGACTCTTTAGTTGCCGCTTCCGGAATTGACTTTCAATCTGGACCCTTTTCATGCTGTAACCTTTCGAGTTCCACACTCGTCATTCTGTGCTTCCTGAAAGGATAACACCTCCGCCAATCCCGACACGATCGTCTGATTCAGGGAGCTGCATCATGTGGATTCCACTTCGAACAAACAGCACCGCTTCTGTCAGCTTGGAAGCTCACTGGATCAGCACTGCACTGAAAGCCAGTTATTCAGATTCTGGGCTCTTCCCCTCATGGTGTTCCATTCACGCCCCAGGGCAAACATCGGTACCGAAGGCCTCCCGATTCCTCTGGCGCATTTCTCTTAAAGCTGCTCTGGCAAGGAGACCTGGTCACGATGTTCCCTCATTTTTTAAATCGAGTTCACCTGTGGTTTCCCATCATTCAGGGCCCCAAAACAAACGTAGAACAGGTTTTAATGCCTTAAAAAGCTATACCCTTTCTAATCCTAAACCCTGCTACAGTTGGTTAACCCTAATTTGGGGACATAGAGTGACACAACAGGCCTTTGGAAAGTGGAATATGCTATTAAATCAAGTTAAGCTGTGGTTGGCCATTGTATGGGGGGCTTGAGCAATCATAAAAACAGGTTTTACTGTATAAAAATCCACAAACCTTCTGGAAAGCATGAAATATGCTATTAAATTGGGTTAATCTGCTGTTTCTCATTATTCAGAAACTCTGAACCTTACAAAACCATACATAAAAAAATATGTTGCGGTGTCTGAAAAAGCCATAAGCTTCCTAAGCCTAGCTTCAGATGACTGACCCTAACCTGGGGACAAAGTGTGACACAACAGGCCACTGGAAAGTGAAATATGCTATTAAAAAGAGCACTTGATTTGAAGCAGTTATTCTTTGCATGAAAATCAGTAAAACCATCCTGGCCTAGACGTTGATAGTCAATGCTGTCACCGTCACCATCTTGAGAGAGCTGGCATATGGTTCAGGAAGCTGGCGGTGGCTACTCAGGAAGCTGGCGGTGGCTACTCAGGAAGCTGGCGGTGGCTACTCAGGAAGCTGGCTGTGGCTACTCAGGAAGCTGGCTGTGGCTACTCAGGAAGCTGGCTGTGGCTACTCAGGAAGCTGGCTGTGGCTACTCA
>JABFEA020000054.1:2101590-2137577 GCA_019775915.2 Cyphomyrus plagiostoma
TGATTAGATAATTGCATTAATGAGAAATTGAACAGGTGTTCCTAATAATCCTTTAGGTGAGTGTATATATATATATACTATATATATATAATTTCTTACAGTGTTTGTAAGAAAAGTTCTCTATAATTGATGTCTGATTGACTGATTGATTTTATTAGGGATTTCTGTGACTCTGTGAGCAGTTATTCATGTTGTTGTAAATCATCCTCAGGACCCCTAAAACAGAAGTTGTGAGACTGAGCCGAGGGTCTCCTCCAGGCAGACCTTCAGTCCCACCCTCTCAGGGCTCCATCTTCTAGCAATAATCACTTGTGTGAACCCCCCCCCTTAATTTTGCACTCCCTCACTGACAAAACTTTCATTTGCATTCTTTGACCTTGATTTGCGTGCTTATATGAATCTGAGTAGGTTAGCCAGACAAGCAGGAGAAACTCTGACCATCATTTAAGCCAAATATGTAATACAGTGGTACCTTGGTTCTTGAACTCACTAGAACTCGAATTTCTTGAAAGTCAAACAGTTTGACCTAGAACGCAATCTGAATATCAGAAGTCCAACCGTGAACGCTGACCTAATGTAAATTGTACGCGCCAGGAAATGAGTCGTACTACAGTGCAATTCTTACTTGAATGCCTTCTTCACAGACTGGAGGATTAACCAAATAAAGCAGCATTATAGTAACTAACAATAAATAAACCATTAACTTACATGTACTATTAGAGCTTTTATGTCATTTACTTAAACTTTATTTTACCAGGTAAATTAACTTATTGCAATCACAGATACTGATTCTGTTAATACTCATTATTTATGTCACATCATGTAAATAATCACCAAAAGTCACAAACTACTGAAAGACAGAGAGGTCAGATACCCGCCAGTAAAGCACACACGCGGTGGGTAATTTATACAGTGGCTAATGACACGTGAGGTTCAGACAGGATTCACGCAAGACACAGGCACAGGCACACACACGACAATTGGGAACAAAGCAAGTATTAACAAAACACAAACAAGGGATTATTTACAAACCTCTCCCAGAATGCTCCACACTACAATATAACAAACATCTCCTAGAATGCTCCACGCTACAATATAATGGCTGCCCTAGGCCAAGTTACCAAAGCCAGTCCTTTGCAACATGCCTTGTGAGCTCTTTCACAGAATCCCATCAGCCAGCCTTAACTCCGTATCTAACAATTGTCTTATAGTGTCTGACAACGTGCATGAAGGTCCGATCTGCCCGTTTTCACTGCTGAGGTCACAGCTTAGACACACACTGTGAGTCACAGACACCATGCCAACTGCTGGTTAAGGTGGCTCCCCAGGGACATGGTGCCACCCCCCCAGGCTAAAGGGGGACTCCCTATCCAGTGCACAGGGGCTGCCTGGGAGTTAAAGTCACATCGAGCAATGGAGACGAAGGGCGTGGGACGTTTGTGCTGGAGAAGCATCCTCAGAAAGAGCCCATGTCTTATTGCTACAGTCGTAGCTGTGATTTTAGGTGAGCAGACTTTAGGTTTAAGGTTAAACATGAGGCTGTGTTACTGGAAAAACTGTGTCATTTGTCGGTCATGTACAACCTGTGGTAAAAACCTTTATAATTGTAGACAATGTATATTTTAATTGCTAATTGAAAATTACATAGCAATATGTATAACTAAAATTGCATTGTTCAGTTTTTTCTTGTTACTGTTGCATCTTAACTGCTGGTGACTTGTGTGGCGTTAAAATGAGGACAAGCTACAGGTTTCCGAAGCTGTTAAAATGATTAGTCGTTATGAGTTTTCACATCAGCAAATATTTGATTTGGGTGAAAAGCAGTAATAAATTTCGTAGAGGTGGCGTACAGCAACCCTAGCGGCCCGGGAAGACGGTCAGTAGACCATTTTGAAGTTCTTTTATATGATCAGTAGATATCAACACCTAACAAGGGTAGTAATTTTGGAGAGCTAACCATGAAGCCATTGTGAGATAGCACGCTATGTTTTTCATTGCCGAAACACCCCTTCTTCCATATATAAATAGCCTCTTTCTGTATACTTTTCTATCTGGCTTCCTGGTTGACTGGTAACAAAAACATTTTGAAGGGTTTCAAACTTATCTTTTGAGTGTGTGGTGACATTCTGGGTAAAATGGCAAGCATGTACAGTAAATGTAACGCTAAAGTGTGGATGATATAAAGTAGGCAGACCACGAGCTGATCCTCTAAACCTTCTATGACGCTGTCCGGTTCCTGTCCTTGCCCATTTGTGTCCCCCAGGGGTCGGACTGGGAGTTCTGCTTCGGGAGTATGGCTCCCTGTCCCGACTCCACAAGCAGTATCTGGGCTTCCCAGGGGAGGTCCTGATGAGGATGCTGAAGCTGGTCATCCTGCCGCTCATCATCTCCAGCATCATAACAGGTCAGGAAATATGGTGGGGGTTGGGTTTCTGTCTGGGATCGTGTAGAGCCCTATCTGTAGTCTGAAAGGTGTATTAGAAACACAGCCTCTGTCTGGGTCTCTTGAGTGGTGTGGTCATCATGCTCATACAGCAAATAAACCACTAGACTACTGAAAACTAAGCACCGGCTGTGACTATGACCTGAGGAACCATGAACTTATATTTCACATTTGAAAAGTAATTTGCTAATTTGTTTCATTTGGCTGAGAGTAACATGTTTCTTTTAAGATCTTTCTAATCATTAACTATTGATTTTTCCGGATCTTTCTGCAGGCGTGGCTGCTCTGAATTCAGAAGTGTCATATCGCATCGGGTTCTGGGTGATAACTTACTATCTATCAACCACTGCTTTGGCTGTTTGCCTGGGTAAGTCGACCCCTCCACGCCCCCCAAAACACATGCAAGCCTAACTTAGCTAATCCGTTATGGTTTTCCAGGGATGGTGTTAGTTGCAACAATCAAGCCCGGACTTTCACACGGACCCCAGAGTGTGGTCTGGAATGGGTCTGGAGAACATGACTCCACTCTGGATGCCATGTTGGATCTTATCAGGTGAAGGATCACTGACAAGTCCTCTCTTGAAATCAACCACTATTCCGGAGAACGGAATTCTTATATACGCGCATTAAATCTGTGTTGACTTTGACAAGGAAGCTTTGAGGTGTGGTGACCATCCGCTGAAAATGGGACCCCAATCCCCTGTTTTATTTTGCCCGCAGGAATATGTTTCCTGAGAATCTCGTCCAGGCTTGCTTTGAGCAGGTACAGTATGATCATGCAGTGGTGCAGTGATGACAGCGATTGACTGCAGTTTGAGTCAATGTACAGATAGATTATGTGTTAACTCAAAACTTTATTTATAAGTGAATTTGCTAAACATCACAATGCTGTATTTAATAAAACTTTTACTTTTAAATTTCATTACCTTGAGGGTATTCCGCTGCTGTCTATTTTCGCTTCAACTGTAGTATAAGACGCAACGGAAAGAAGCTAAACATCAGAGCATGCTCTGTGGGAACCCTGAACACACGCCTGGGCCTGTCACCATGACAATGCTCTCCCCACAGGTAAAACCAGCCTTTGACATTGCAGCTGGGGACATAAAAAACCAGCTGGCCTCAATGCAAGATAACAGAAAATAAATGTATTACGATTTTCTGATAGGGTGTTCCCCAGCCTTGTCCCCTACGCTGCCTCAGGTTAGGCCCAGGATAAGCAGCTGGAAGATGGATGGATGGGTATCACATTTGTGCCCCCAAAATATAAATAACCTTTTGGCTTTGCCTTCTCAGAACCTGACTAAGGAGTACACCATAGTTGGAGTCTACACCGGTGGGATCAATGTTCTGGGTCTCATCGTCTTCTGCGTGGTGTTTGGGCTGGTCATCCGACAGATGGGAGACAAAGGCCATATTCTGGTGGAGTTTTTCGATGCCCTGAATGAAGCCACCATGAAGTTGGTCCAGATCATCATGTGGTGAGGACAAAAAAAAAAAAAAAAAACTAATGTTAACTTTAGGACATATGAAAATGAAGACAATAAAAACTAACAAGAATTTCTTCTTTTTTTCATTTGCTGATATCTTGTTTATATATCTAGACAAACACTGATTGAGTAACCAAACCTCTCCTCAGGAGAACCTCAGCCTTTCCACATATTTGTTAAATTTTGCTACCAGCTAAGTTAATTACATAAATTAGTTTAAAAACATCAATGAAGTACTGATGAGCCATACAAGGTGCACCGGTGGTTGAATCAAAAAAAATCCATGAGTGTATTGAATGGTCGCTGCAAATACTGGAGTGACTTGAGGAGAGGTTTTGAAATGGCTAAGCTGACAGACTTTCACAGATATGATGTCAGTTTTATGTCATTATGAAGATCATTTAAACATGATTTTTTTTGACGGCCTAAGATTTTGCACAGTAGCGTACACGTGAGTGAAGGGGTCCGCTGCCTCCTCTCTGTTTTTACGTTTCGTTCGCAGGTACATGCCTGTCGGAATACTGTTTCTTATAGCAGCCAAAGTGCTGGAGGTGGAGGATTGGGGCATCTTCAGGAAGCTGGGGCTCTTCATGGTGACCGTGCTGTGTGGGTGAGTGGCTGCCACAGCTTTGTGTTGTAGGACTCTATGGCGCCCCCTGCTGGCCTTTACACTGCTCAAAGTCTAGACCCAGCTCTACCAGCATTTGATGCGTATAAACTCCACAGAGACTCATTAGCCAGAAGTCACAGCTGTGCGCTAATGCATTCAGAGCTAGTGGAGTTAGCACTGGGAATCATAGTGTATAGTAAACACCAGTTTTCTAGGTCCTGCTACAGGTTTAATTCCATGCACAACGTTTCATAAAACATTTTCTGAACCCATTAGATGGTACCCTTGGTTTGCTCTGGGACATGCTATGAGCCCTTTTTTGAGCGGAGAGCGTCATCTAGTGGGTCCAGAAAACACAGCAAATGGTTCAGATGCATTGTTTCGGCTGTCATTACAATTTTGAGTCATAAAGTGATCAGGAAATTGATTTTTTTATTTAAAAAAACAGTGCAATTATGTTTAGCCCTTGAATAACTTCTCTGGTTTTTGGCCAACATTTGGGAGAAGGAGGAAGTTCAAAGAATAGTAATAGTGACCTTTTAACTTCAGAGAGATTGGCTCTAACTCATTTGATGTGTATTTTCCCCTTTTCTCCAGACTCTCGATCCATTCCTTAATTTCCCTCCCATTTCTGTATGTGGTTATTGTAAGAAAAAATCCCTTCAGATTCATCTGGGGTATGGCTGAGGCCTTGATGACCGCCTTTGTGCTCTCCTCCAGGTACAATAGACTGTGTATAAATTGTCTCCAAAAGTGTTCAATTAATTTCCAGAGAATTCATGAAAGGTATTTGTGAAGCAGGTGAGCAATGTATTAAATATTTAGTTTTATCAACCTTAGGATTGTGAAAATAATGAAAGAAACCTTAAATAAGTGTTTGAAAGATGGAAGGATGTATGAAAGCAACCCCTTTTGAGTTAGCATTAAGAAACGTTCCGTCGCAGAGTCTTAAAAAAAATGTAAAAGCACAGATTTGATGTCCTGCTTGTTTGCAATTTAACGGCTAGCTCAGCCACATTGCCAATCACCTTCCGCTGTGCAGAAGAGCACAACAGGATCGACAGGAGGGTCACTCGCTTCATGCTGCCAGTGGGCGCCACCATCAACATGGATGGCACGGCGCTCTACGAGGCCGTGGCGGCCATATTTGTGGCTCAGTTGCACGACTATGACCTGGATGTGGGGAAGATCGTCACTATCAGGTATGATAACTGGGCTGAAATGTGTCATTAATAGATGGAAAAGCTGTCCCTATAAGCCCACCATGAGGTTACTCCTGGCTGTTGGTTCCTGTTACTGACCTTTCGCGGGCATTTATTGAAGTCGACTGCAGAGCCGTTTGATAGATCTTTGAAAACTGGTTGAGAGTTACAGCGCTTCCTCGGTTGCTTGCTTTATCCGCAGTATAACGGCGACGGTCGCCAGCATCGGAGCGGCGGGTATCCCCTCTGCTGGCGCTGTCACTACGCTAATGGTCCTGACCTCCGTGGGGCTGCCGGTGCACGACGCGCCGCTGCTCATTGCTGTGGACTGGCTGCTGTGAGTCCCCCTCTTACATTTGTGCCTTGCGTACCAGCAAGGTCACTTTTGATTCGCTCCCACGCTGGAAGAGCAGAGGCTGGCAAATTGAAAAGTGCGTTTTGAAAACTGGTCCGATCAATCCACAGAAAAGAAAAAGAAAGGAATGATGAGTCGGACATCACTGTCGTTCACTTGAGGCAGTGCAAGCAGTGTGTCTAACTAAGATCATATCATATAGTTTGCATAGTGATTGTCTCTATGACTGAAAATCGTGCCAGTACAAATGTGATTCCGCGTTATATTGAAATTGGGTTCTAGTCTATCATTCGTGTTAGATTCGCAATGTGATATCATGCATTGTAGCAGGACTGACTATACTAGATTTAAAAACCTTCCAGTTGCGATTTACCTTTAATGTGTAAAACAAATATAAATGTATATTATGCATTGCCTCAGAAAAGGAACTAGAGGAGGTGGAACCAACCAATCAGATGTCTTGGTCCCGCCTCATCTAGTTGCTTGGACCCACCTCCTCTGCAATCCGATTGGTTATCTCTCTGAACCAAACACTTTTTGTTCTGTCCTCAGAGCATTTTTGTGTAAGTAAAACTCCCACAAATAGGTTGATGGTTTCTTTCCTCTTCTGTCATTTAGCGATCGTTTTCGCACAATGGTGAATGTGCTCGGGGATGCAGTTGGTGCTGGAATAGTCCAGAATCTGTCCAAGATGGAGCTGGAGAGGACTGTGTGTGAGCTGGGGGTCCCCAGTCCCAGAAGCCTTGATCTGGTCCTGGATGCCGCTGAGAACTCTTACATCAATGAGGTCTATGCTGATGAGAACACCGATGGAGATTTGTTCGGTTCTTCTCAGTGCTAGAGGAGTGTTTCCTAATCCGGTCCAGAGGTTCCCAGGGTCAGTCCACATTTTTGTTCTCTCCCAGCTCCCTGCCAGACAGTCCGCATTACCAGGAGATGGGAGGGAACAAAAATATGGACTGTCCGCGGGTCCCGGAGCACCATATTGGGAAAGACTGTACAGAGGACGTGAGCCTTCTGATCTGCATGGTATTACAGCATCAACGAGGGGTGCATTTAACTAAGCTGGCTGGGGGAAGCAGAAAAAGTCAAAGATTTATGGCGATTTGTACCACAACTTCACTTACTTGAGCAAATTTGTGTAAATCTGCACCCTGAGGAAAGCCTGACCGTTCCTCTGTGTTTGTTAACCTCAGAAGAGTAAAAACCCAGAAAGCGAAGGGCCACAAAAAGCAATCATACTGCGGCGACATCCTCCCGGTCCCGTATGGATCATTCTGAAAGAGTCAGCACAGTCTGACAGGACTTTATTCCACAAGTTGTGATTTAACAGTCCGGTTACACGCCTCACTATCTGGCATGAAAATAAAATGAAATATTTCACTACGAAGTTTGGCCGTGCGCGTCATGAATTCATCTATCTGTGATGGACATTTTTGTTATATTATGCTGAAGCCTCGATTCTAAGGCGCTACGGTTTATGGTCCATTGATGGCCTTGGTTAATGGGGTCTGAGATTAAGGCCAACAGAGGCAACAGAGATTAAGGTAACACTTGGGTGCAGTGATGCAGCCCAGTGTGTGTGTGTGTGTGTGTGTGTGTGTGTGTGTGTGTGTGTGTGGGTAGGAGTGCGTGCTTCTGTGTGTCCCATGACGGACTGGCATCCTGTCCAAGGTGTCCGCAAGCCAGGTACAATTTGTTTGAAAGATGGATGGATGATTAAATAAGATGGTGTTGAATCCTAGTAAAGTGCATGCAGCATAAACACACACCCCCCTAGTCCAGTGAAGGAGGTAATACATCACACTGTGGACATAAGACACTGCTCCTAGCCGCTCTCGGGACACACACACTCACACTTGCACGCACTGGTCAGGGAGAATTGCGGCAGCCCCCCCACCCCAGTCCACAGGAATCACCCGCATCCTCCAGCGGTCCTCAAAAATCTCCAAGCCTGCCAGCCCCTGTCCCTCTTTTGCCATGGCTTCCAGTCGGCAGACGTCAGGGACGAGGGAGAAGAACCGGGCGAGCTCTTCGGGGTTTAGGAGATTCCTGAGGAAGAACTGGCTTTTGATGGCTACCCTTCTGTCCATGCTGGCAGGTGAGTGATTCTGTGCATGAAGTAGGAGGAGAAAGGGGCCACCGGCCGGGAACGTTGGCTTGAAGTCTGCTCTCTCTAGCTGTTGCTGTATTCCAGGAGCAAATGATGGCTCCAACTCTGTACAGCTAGCTGGCTCATACTGAGAGCTACTTCATTTCTGCTCCTCTCCATCCTATGGTCTCCACAAATTGTGGGCTGACCTGCTCAGAGGCTTCTGCCTCCGTGTAATGACAATGACCAACAGCAGTTACAGGGCTGATATATCTCGCTATGCATGCTGATTAATATGAAAGGGCATCTGGTAGACGTTCACCCCTCGTGTGTATGCAAGAAAAGCAGAGAGAAAAGCCAATGATCGGAGCTTGGTCCAGTATGGTCCAGTTTGGTCCGGCTTTGTCCAGTGTGGTCCAGCGTGGTCTGGCTTGGTCTGTCACAAGATGATTCATTATACAACCCGGTTTGCAAAAAAATTTGGACACTGTGTACCGATGTTTAAATGAAAACAGAACAATATATCAAATGTTGAACCTGAGGAATTTTTATTGTTTTATGACAAATATAAGCTCAAGCTCAAGCTGAATTTGATGCCAGCAACACATTTTAAAAAAATTGGGACGGGGGCATGTTTACAGGGTGCTACATCACCTCTTCTTTTACCAACGCTCTGTAAATGTTTGTGAACTGAGAAGACCAGGTGCTGGAGTTTTGGAAGTGAAATTTTGACCCATTCTTGCTTGATTGATATGCTGTCTTTGTTTTACTTTCAGTTAAATATGGGTTTGAATGATTTATAAGTGATTTATTTCTGCTTTTATTTACATTTTACACAGTGTCCCAATGTTTTTAGAGATGGGTCTGTACCTGAATGACCTTTCCATCACAAGCACACTAGGGCCAATGCATTTCAGACATGTCCTTCATTCTTCAGCATTCAACACGGACAGCATGTACTGCAGTTCATACAGATGGATTGTGTGATTGGCGTTTGGCACTGTGAGAAAATTAAGTGACAAGAGCTCTTCTTTGAGCTTTTGTACATTTTTTTAACCATCAGGTACTTAACAGGTTACTAAACAGGTTCACTTAACACCCAAGATTTTTCAGTCAAAACATGCCAATGCAAATTAGGCTCGGTACGTCAGTCAAAACAAAGGCTGGCGTTATTCACGTGCAGAAGTAACAATTGTGCCTGTTAAAAATACACATTTCTGTTCCATCCAGCATGAGATTTTTAAGAACATTTTAAAGAGCTTTTGTTACTGTGATTTAAACATTATTCATGCCATTTTAATAGATCTCTGTTCATTGATTTACTATGAGCTTTCAGTAATGAGGTCTGTGCAGCAGGTGATAGATAAAGTTGCAGATGATACTCAGTCCTTCTAAAAGTTAGAACTTATATTCATTTAATTTCAGCTTTATTCAGTGACTCCAGCTCAGAGGGGCTTGTGTTGTTACCTCGACAAAATGCAGTAAGTGTAAATAATGCAGTTCTGGAAAAATTAAGAGACCACTCTATATTTTTAAACAGATCTGCATTTATAAATCCTGGTTTAATCCTGGTTCTGCTGTCAGAGGCTACACTGTGCGACAGGCTGCTTCCAGGCTAAAAGTTTCTGAGACAGCAGTACACAAGAATAAGGTGAAGCTGGAAACAGTGATGATGACCAAACACCAGCCTGACAGAGGGCAGAAGCGACTTTCTAAGGCCAGAGATGACTGTCAGCTTATCAGGCAGTGTATTATAAATTGGAGGATAACATAAAGTGAAACGATTAAGTGCAGGTGTGAAGTGCACTGCTAGTACAGGTTCATATCAGGCTCCTAGAAGCAGGACTGAAGTCCCATAAAGCGATGAAGAAGCCCTTCATCAATGAGAAACAGAGAAGATCCAGGCTGGAGTTTGCAAAGAAACACCCCTGCTGTGTTTGTCTCCTCCAGGGGTTGGACTGGGAGTTCTGGTTCGGCAGTATGGCTCCCTGTTCCGACTCCATAAGCAGTATCTGGGCTTCCCAGGGGAGGTCCTGATGAGGATGCTGAAGCTGGTCATCCTGCCACTCATCGTCTCCAGCATCATAACAGGTCAGGGAATAAGGTGGAGGTTTCTGTCTGGGAGCGTGTACAGGTTGTCGTCGACTTACTTACAGACCGGTCATAAGTTGGACGTAAGTTGGTCCTTAATTTTATGTGCGAAAATGATCATATGCATAGCATTGTATACTGTATAATACAATTATATCCTCTTTAAATCATACTGATTAATGTTTTTGAACTTTTTTATTGCCATTTTCTTAGTTCATTGCTGCCGGTATTTGGGGCGGAAACTGTCATACGGTCGGGGTCACGTATTTACGATCTCGATCAGTCGTGAGTCACATAGGTTGTAAGTTGACGACCAGCTGTTTTAGCGATGCATCGCAACAGGTCAAGAATGGAAAACCATCACGCTTTTAATGATCTGTTCAGTGAAAAACCGAGAATGCAGTCCTTTTCTGGGAGGAAAGGCCCTCTTTTCTTCCGTAGGAGTGGCTGCTCTCGATTCTCGGGCGACGGGAAGAATCGGTGCCCGTGCACTAGTGTACTTCATCTCCACCACCATCATTGCGGTCGTCCTCGGTGAGTAAGCCGCTGTTCTTAGCCTTTACACGCCGGGCCACATCCCTGCGTTAGACCATGGACAATCGGTTATTCAAAACAACCCGAAGCCATCTCCTGACTTATAGACCCAAACTGTCGACACACAGAATAACAATTAAACTTAGTAGGATAGCGTCTTCGTTCTCCTTAACCCCAGTTGCCCCAGGGAATGGCTGACCCCTCTGTCTCCTCTATACCAGTTCCATGAAGTGGCCTCCTGGGATGCTTTTCCAGCTGTTCTGAAGGAGGTCCCACATATATACTGAGCTCTCAATGGCCACTTTTCCTTTCCTTTCTGGTCAGACTCCTCCAAAATCATTCCTACTGTGTATAGGTCAGGTGACCAGCTTATGTGATGCGACCATATCACTCTCCTTCATAGGTGGCCTGGCTTGTCCAGATTTTTACTGGTGCTATAGGTGTCAAGTCTCACATTTTACCTGTGAGACTCGCGTTTTTTTTTTGTCGTCATTGCTGCCATTACACAATGTACTTGAACCAAACAAAAATGTTTTCTTCAGTTTCTGAAATAACTTGCTACAAAGGCTGCATTGGCCTGCATTCATTTCTGGGTTATAAACCAATATGCCAGGGAGGGGGGTCTCTGTTGTGACCCTGGGAAGTTGAGTGGTTTTGCAACGTTGATGTCAGTCCCATCCAAAATGACTGCGAAAAGTCAACACAATGCAAAACGCCGACGACATTATATGTCAGAAATTTCAGATGAGTGGAGCATTCAGTATGACTGTATCGAGAAATCAAAACTGGGAAAACGTGATGTTTTGTGAAGTGTCAGTAAGTGTGTTTAACCGTTATTTTGTAGTAATAACAGTAATATAAATTAGCGTTCAAAATTGTTTAAAACATTTTTGGCCTTACGGTTTAAAAATTACTGCATGAATATTGCCGGTAAGGTTTATAAACAATCAAAGAATGTTACAAATATCACACTAGATGATTCAGTAAGTAGCTGGAGCAACAGCTGAATAAAGCTCTGCAATCTATAAAAATTGTAAGCGTTCCCACAACTCTTGCCACCAGTATAAGCTAAAGATATGAGCGTAGGGAGTCTGTTTTGATGACTCACGGTTTTCACCGAAACGTACAAGTTGTCCTTCAGCCAGCTCCAGACATGTATGTCATGGAGAGTGATTATGACACAGAGACTGACGTGGGCTTGCAGGGATTGTCTTGGTGACGACCATCAAGCCAGGGGCTTCCTATCGGGCAGACATTCCTGACCGGACGGGGTCCGTGCCACAAGTTAGCACCGCGGATGTTCTGTTGGATCTATTCAGGTAACAAAAGAAGAGCGTAACTGTGTCAAATTGGTGTCATGCCTTTTGAGTCAGAAGGTCTCACTCAGCGAGAATCTCAAGGTACAATTTATAGTCATATTAATTATTGTACAACCTTTAGGAAACACAAAAGTAAGAATTTCAGTGCGCTGTGCACGCAGGACACAAAAAACTTTGTCACTTAAGGTTGTATACTGTTTTTTTTAGAAATTGAAGTGAAGTGTAAGTGCATTCGTATTTAATCAACAGGAATATGTTTCCAGACAATCTTGTCCAGGCTTCCTTCCAGCAGGTAAGCATGCTTTAATAATCAACATCAACCACAATAAACATCAGCTGATACAAATCATGTTCAATTATAAATGATAAATCAGCAACTGCCTGGAAATAGACGTGTAACTAACCAAACAAGAGAATTACAGTACAAGACAAGCCGCAAAGAGGACAAAGCCAGTGAGCCACTGGCCAATGCCTCCGTCACTGTGAGCGTCCCCTGTGATGTCAGCAGAGCACCGACGGAGGTAGGCATCACACCCGTCCCCTCATATCTCACTCAGTGTGGAAGCAGGTGTACTTTACTCGTAGCTGCACGCGGTTTACTTTATGAACTGATTTAACATTAAAAGTGTTTTTTTTTAATGGAAGAAATTGATCGGTAAAAACAAGATGGGACCGGTTAGATTTTTGTCTTTATCTTTCCCTATAACTGTCACACTAATGTACATTAGTGGGCAAAATTGTGTCAACACTTCCAGTTTCTAGACATTGCAGAACTTTATCCAACTGTTTCCAGTTACTTATTTAATTGTCCAATGTATGATATTTGTAACATTCTTTAACTGTTCATAAAGGTTACCGTCAATATTCGTGTAGTAATTTTTGAAGTTTCGGGTGTATCCACAATGTTGGCCACCAGTGTAGGTTATGCTTACAGTTTTGTCAGCTAGCAGCATCCAGAGTGATACTCCGCAGAATTAGTGCCATTCACGGTTTGCTCTTTTTCACGGTTTATGTTACAGAATATAACCATGGACTATGAGACAGTTGGAGTCTACACCAATGGGATCAATGTTCTAGGCCTCATCGTCTTCTGCGTGGTGTTTGGGCTGGTCATCCGGCAGATGGGAGACAAAGGCCGTATTCTGGTGGAGTTCTTCGATGCCATGAATGAAGCCACCATGAACATGGTCAAGATCATCATGTGGTGAGGACTGTCTTTCTCCAGCATCCTGGGAAGCATTCTGGGAAGAAGTGCTTTAGCAGTTCTCAGAGACCCATTACCCCTGAAGTATCTTCTCAGATGTGATTCCTTTTATCATCCGGTGACCGTAGTCAATAATTGTTCTGTACATTTCTTTTTTAATTTGCAGGTACACGCCTGTCGGAACACTGTTTCTAATTATGTCCAAGGTTCTGCAGGTGGACGACTGGGACGTCTTCCGGCAGTTGGGGCTCTACATAGCGACTGTACTGAGTGGGTAAGTCACGCTTAAGTCCATGTTGAGGGACGGATGAAACATGTTGTGGTTCGACGTCAAGAGCTGACTATGGGCAGACCTCACTCTCCATGGGGTTATGAACAGGGGCAAAACAAGATATAATATGGTAGTCTGTACATCCATATTGAATGGCTGAAGTCTGCTCCATGAAAAAATCTAGAATATCCACATTATCTTGTTTTTGCAACTGTACCTTCATAATGCCTTTATAATGCATTGGTAGAACATTCAGCACACCTTCATAATGCATTCATAGAGCATTCATAAGCAGCATGTAAGTATACTGTAACATCGTAGCATACCTTTGAGCTGTATTACACATTAACAACAAACATTATATGACTATACAGTTATGATGTTTATCTTTATTATATGACGTTTGTTATTGATGTATATTAAAGCTATTAAGGGATGTTAGGATGTTAAGGTATACATACATGTTCCTTATGAATGTCCTGTGAATGCATTATGAATGCATTATGAAGGTGCAGATAATGTAAAGTTGTGTATAGTTTTTTATTTTGTTTGACAAGTTTGTATTCGTCAGAATTTCACCCTTTTATTAAAAAATTAAATTCCCGGGTCTGTAAATGACCTCACCTACAATGTCCCTCCCACCTGACAGGCTAGCCATCCACTCCATGGTCGTCCTGCCACTACTCTACTTCGCCTTTGTAAGGAGAAACCCCTTCACGTTCGTGTTGGGCATGATGCAGGCCCTGCTGACTGCCCTCACGGTTTCCTCCAGGTTCGACATCTTGAACCCCCTCGCTCAGACACAAGCTCAGTTTACACATTCTGATTGATGACACTCACATATGTTGTTAAGGGGTTCAAAATTATTTCTGCCGTGGGGAATTCTTAGTATGCTTGATCCTGTCCAGAAAATCCACTCCGAATATTTGCTTCTGTTCGGCCGGAGATATTAGGCTGAAGTATTGATTTCCATGATGTAATGTTATTGTTTTACAGTATAATCTTAGTGTAACCAAAATGGAAAAAATGATATTCACAATCATATACAGTATATACTACAACTGTTCCCATGCAATGTAATTTATAACACACTTATTTTCACTCTGAACTTCTGACCTAATTCTACTCAATTCAGTGTTCAACGTGACATTCAACTGATTTTGTGCAAAAACACGTCGGCTGATGTTTAGCTCGGCCACGCTGCCCGTGACCCTCCAATGTGCTGAAAGGAACAACAGGATCGACAGGAGGGTCACTCGCTTCATGCTGCCAGTGGGCGCCACCATCAACATGGACGGCACTGTGCTCCACGAGGCCGTGGCGGCCATATTTGTGGCTCAGCTGCATGACTATGACCTGGATGTGGGGAGGATCGTCACCATCAGGTGCGCCACTGAGCTCACAGTGTGTAGTTTAGCTCACAGTGCGTAGTCTAGCTCACAGTGCGTAGTTTTGGAAATGATCTGAAAAAAAGATGCGGTATGTTGAATAGGGGATGATATCTTGGCATGTTTATTGTTTTGTATACCAGCTGAGCCGTTATAGCGGTGATGTGTCTTCTGCTTACTTTGGTTACAGCATCACTGCAACAGCAGCTAGTCTTGGGGCAGCAGGAATGCCCAGTGCAGGTCTGGTAACCATGGTGATTGTCCTGACAGCAGCTGGTCTACCAGCGAGTGATGTCACTCTTCTTATTGCAGTGGATTGGTTCCTGTAAGCTGTCTCGCTGTTAGCCAGTGAGCTGAGGCTCATCATGCAATATGGTCTGGTGAACTGGTTATAGAAACCAATAGGATCTATCCCTGTTTTCATTCAGAGATCGATTTCGCACCACGATCAATGTGCTGGGTGATGCTATTGGAGCCGGAATAGTCCAAGCATTATCGAAGAAGGAGCTGGAGCATATGGACCACACCCCAAATGCGGGTGTGATCAACCCCTTCACCCTGGATATGGCTAACAATGAGGACTGTGAGAGGAACATGTGTGTCAGTGAAGGTTTTGCAGTTGAGAGTTCTGGCGCTGTGTCATTCACGCAGAACTCTCAATTTTAGGGCGTGTCCACTGGTTTCCCGGAATGGTTGGTCTAAACCCAATGACCTCAATTAGTGGGAGGTAGCTGGACGTTAGGGGCTCAAAGACAAATGGGCTCATAATCAAGTCTCATATTTTACATAATCGATGAGGCATCATTACTGCAACACACACCAAGAAAAGTGGAGAGAAACTGATGATGATGATGAAGACAGCATCAGGTATACATTCAAAACTAGACATACTGAGCTTCAAGTCCACTGCAACCCTCCTGTATTTGTATATAGAAAAAGAGTCTCTGATGATTAATGTATTTAGTATTGTAATTGCATGTTGCCAGTAAGAACGTAGATACTATGTATGTATGATGTCAGACTATGTATTTACATTTTTCTATAAAATGTTTCATTACATACAGTAAACATGCCAAAGTGTAAGAGATCTATGGCACATCTGTTTTTGGGATATGTACTCAAACGAATGGTTTGAGGTAAGATTCTTCCATATGGGAATCAGTATCTGTCCGCTGTCCAATTATATGGTAAAAAAAAAAAGATAAATCCTTATTCCAGCTTCCCCGTGACCCAGATGGATGAAGCAGCATAGATAATGAATGGGTGGATAAATCCTTTATTTGCCATTTGTACAAGTGATGGTACAGTTATAAGATGGTATCCTAGGAAACACCTTGTCAGATATATTTAGAGAGTTTGTTTTTTTAAAAAAATCTCTTTTGTGTGCATGTGTATCTGGGACAGTTTAATAAGGAAGTCGCTAAGAAAATGTCTGAAATTTTCTATATCAAAAAACCAAAAACCATGACGAAATTAAGGACTAGAAATACAAATTTCTCGGCAACATTAATTTCTGGAAAGATTAAATTGAAAATTAAGAGTGATGCCTCATCAACCAGTCTAACCAGTTCTTTACTTCACAAGATAAACTACAGTGAAGTCTGAAAGGATTTCTGCTTTAAAAAGTAACCAGTTTATCATCATTAATACAACCCAATTGTGCTGTGTTCTCCTTTCTGTTTCACCATGTCATACCGATTGGAATAACAGCTTAGATCAGCAGCAGCTAAATTGGTTCTGGCTCCAAAGTTTCTGCTGAAATTATAGTTCATTTCAGTTTTGCAAGCGTAGCCTTTATGGTGGGCAGAGGGAATTTCACATCTATATTTTATGCCTGATGAATGCAGCGGATGACAAACCATGTGCTGTTTCCACGGGAATTATGGTGCAGTCTGTTCTGGAAGCTCTGGGAAATGCAGGCCAAGGTCAAACTCTAAGCCAAGGACAACATGGACTATGCTTGGCAGACAGTAAGTAGATATGCAGAACCCAAAGTTAGTGAACTGAATTGCCCATGACCTCATCCTTCTGAATAGGTCTGTGATGAACAGCATGCACCAGAACCTGCCAGGAGACAAATGACATCATCTACCTCAGATGAGTTTGCAACATATCACTCTGAATGTCCTGAACTGCCGGTGAGCGACACGCTGTCATCGGTTTTGGGACATTAATAACTGGTTCCAACTGCAAAATCTAGGTATTACTAGCCAAAAAGTATTTGCTTACCATTTGGGTTTCCTTCTGCGTTCCAAAAACGTGTAGTTAGGTGAACTGGCATCTCTAAATTATACTTGGTGAATGTATAAAATATTCTAGAGACCATTATCAGTACGAGACTGAAAATAGACGCTAAACTGTTTGAACGACAAGCTCCTATGCTAAACTCTACATACCCAGACTGTAAATAATGACAATCTATGATGTTAATGTATATACAATCAGACATATATGCACCCCCCCAAAAAAAAAAACGCAGTACGACATACAACGGAATACCTGTTGCCATCTTCTGCCGCAGCGAACCACTGCAGATCTTCAAGTTAATGCAGAGCAAAACGGACAGGTACAACAAAGTAAAAACAACACAAATTGACATAAATTACTGACATAAAGTGATTCTACTGTTTTTCCTTTATAAGCATCTTGTAAATATATCGATGATAGAATATTCCTGTCAACATGCAAATGAAGAATTAAAATCTGATCATTTTAAAGGTTGTGTCGCAAATGGACTTGGACTGTGATTGGCTTAAGAATAAGCAGAAGTGTAAGCTTTGGCTATTAATGTTGAATGTGAATGACTATAACAATAATTAGTGCGATTCGGCGACGTGTTATTTACCGCATTATAGCCACATGCAGCGATGTGCGGCACTAATCCTCATTGCCAGCAGAGGGCGCCAGACAAGCAACTCAGGGGCGCCTCAGGTGAAGGACTGAAACCGGAACAACGTACGTGCAGAATGTGAGGACATGTACGAAAAATCTGCACAACACTAATTTTCCCTTGATTATTTTTTTTTCCTTCATAACCTAAAGATATAAAAATATATTTTACACATCTAAAATAATGACACATTTTTTCGGGGGGAAAAAGACAAATAAAATCAGGTTAACGTCAAAATTTAATTTCCCTCTCCGTACAGCCAATGTAAAATATAATCCGAGTTGCTTTTGAAACTACTGAAGAAAATCAAGGTATTGATTCTGCTAATCAAAGGCGTGGAAAATACAGGAATAGAGTGTCCAGTCGAACTTGGACCTTGATTGTGATTAGTTCAAAAACACATTATCAGCACACACAGATTGGTCTGATAATTGGCCGAGTTAGTCATTATAACTGGAATACCCAGGCATTTCTATCATTTCTGAATGATTCAGCTGCTGATCAGCGATAATACTGATTAAGAGCACGAATACCTATGATAACATCACGCTTAAATATATCAAATATTACAGTTTCTCTTTGATTCCACGTCCGGCGTCCTGCGTCATCAGCTCGCGCGGCTCCTGCACGATGAACGCAAAGTAAAACAGAGTTTAGTTCAAAAGGGGTCTGTCGTCAGCAAGTTAAATCCATCCGATAAAACGGATCTGCAGTACATTTGCGAATTTTACTTTAAAAAATCTCTTTTACGCGTTATGCATGGTGCGGGAAACGACTTAAGATAGTAAAGGCAGCTGGAGAAATGCATTGCAGTGCATACACTTCTATCGAATGACAGTAGTTAGAAATGAAATATGTGGAGTTAGCTCTGCGTCCGAGTGCCGGTTTGATGTAGACAGAAGTCCACAAACAGGCTGGTCGGCTCGCACGCTGCTCGCCCCCCCTAGAAGCGGCCGGGACGCCCGGACTCAGGCTGCACGATGTCTGGCCTGAAAATGGGTAAAAGGTTTTCCACCACAGACACATAAAACAGACGATAGCTGACCAATCGCAAGAGACTATTACAGATATATAGATATTTTTATTGACCTAAAGTTCACCCTTTCGCGTCAAATGCATTTGATTTATTTTTAGTTTTCTAAATTTCTTTAAGAATATGGGACTTTAAAATCAAGATTCTGTATTTCTCATGCAAAAATTCATTTTTATTTTTCCCCCCAATTTCATGGGCTGGCCGACATTACAACTGGAAACTAAACTTTAAGTTGATTTTTTTAATATCATTGAAAATCCGTCTACGTGCAGGATAATCCTTTCAAACCGAAGCGCTGTCTTTTGAGTTTTAAATCCAATTAAGAAGAAGACATTGATCATTGATTTCAATAGGCTCGTATTTAACAGGGCGGCGGGGGGCCCATCGCATCACTATCCGCACCGGTCGCATCCCCAGGGCTCCTCAGCGAAGACGCCCTGTCACGGCGGCCGCTTATCGACCAGTTGATCATTGACAGGCGGCGTGACCTTAGTACCGGAGCGTGGAGTCTGGATTCTGCCCCTAGCCTGATAAACGGCCCCAGGGCGGCTCTGCTCCTCTCTGCGGACACTCAGACAGCGCGAGGACACCCAGTTTGATTCCCCAGTACCCCCCAGCCACAAGGCACATTATGTTTAGATCGGTGCTCATTCTGCTCTGCACGATTTCGCCCTGTTTGTCTGCCTCTGTTGAAGGTGAGTGACCAAGATATCGTGCATCTGCAAATTAATGTAATTTCTATTACTATTGATAATTTCATTTTACTAATAATTTTTTACTTTAATTTGCGTTTAATGTTGGGGAAATTTGGAATTTGCCATAGAAACATTTATGGAAGGTATGGATTTACAGAAAACGTTAACTTTAGCAGTGTAATTAATAGTTACTAGGTTTTTACTTCCAGAGTTTGAGGTTGTTAAGATTCCAGTATACAATCAGCTGTAGTTTCTGCAAGCAAGCTTAAGTATTACTGTGTGGTTTTAGTCTGTTACTTTTGTTAGTCCAAGACCGAACATCTTATTACAGCAAAAATACAGTAAAGGATAACTGGTTCAATGTTATGCGTGTGGATCATGTTTATGTTGTAGTTTTCTTGTGAGAACTTTCATGAACAAGCTGCTGTCCCATTTGTTGAAAATCCCACAACCGAACTGAATAGCGTTAGTGATTCTGCAGTTCCAAACACTTGGACTTGATGATGCAACCTGACAGTGACACGTCAGTCTATAGTTGTCTCATCACTGAGTCATGACTCAATAACTCCTGCCTTCAAGACGGGGCGCTTGTTTCGGTTTGCAGTGTGACAGAGGTGGATTTCAGTTTGTTCACCCGAAGCATCGTCGAATCAACATTAGTTCCTTGGAACTGTTTCCAAAATAGTCTCCATCACAAAGGTGGTGGCATCTCCTTTACCAGCTGTCTGCTGGCCCATGGGTTTGGTGTGTGAGTTCATTAACCCCACCAGCTGTATTTATTACCCTAATCTTCTCCAGGCAATCTTCTCCAGAAAGGGTCTGTATGTATGAAGGTTTTTACTCCCTCCCTAATTAGATTAGTAATTGGGGGACTGCTTGGCTGAAGAGTCCTCATCCCTGGGTTTGAATAGCTGACCTAAAGGTTACTCCAATACTTGCATATTCGCTAGCCCTTTGAGGATAAGATTGCCCACCCCTAACCCTTACCTAATCTGGTCTGAAATGGCGCAAAACTCCATCCTACTATCAGGTGTGGAGGTACGAGACACATTTCTAGTGATTCATGTGAATACGAGGCATTAATGAACCCATCAAATGGCCAACAGTGTGTAAGTGACAACGCTGGCGCTCTCAGTGGCACGGCAAGTGATTACATCATGGATTTGGTTGTGTTTTTTGAGGAGGGGGGGGGAGATATTTGGAATAGACGTTTCGTTGTATGGAGAGAGGAGAACCTCCCTTTCACATGTCATTCATTGCTCATCTTTGTTTTCCTGAAAGCACATTCCGCTGTTATTCCAGGTGGCGTCGTCGGGCCCAGGCTGAGCAATGGGCAGCTGTACAAATTCAGCTACTCCACCGAGGTGCTGTTGGACAGGGCCAAGGGGTCGTCTGAGAGCAGCGCCGGCTATAGGGTTTCATCCAGCGTTGACATCAATTTGGTGTGGAGAAATGCAAGCAGCAAAGATGATCAGCTACTCAGAGTGCTGGTATGTGACTCTGGGTTAAATGAGGGCTTTGGGTCCGTTTCCTGTGTTGCCGGCAGGAATTAAGGAAACCAGCTGCCATGGCGATGAAAGACGACTTTGATTGGCTCCAGCCTGCTGCAGGGGCTTTGCTTTCCTGTGAAGGTGTGAGGTCGCGACCCCAGATGTCAGTGGGCCGCATCTGCTATATACATTAAGTACTTTGTGTCTAAATTTAATACTGAATTCTCTTCTTTGACTGCCGCAGATCGGAGATGTGAAGATCGAGAACGCCGCACCGCGTCCGGAAAAGAAAAATATACTCGCTGGCTCCACTACGCAAAGCATTCTGGGAAAAGGCAATTTGGAGACGCTGCAGAGACCGTTCCTGGTTCATTGGAAACTTGGGAAGGTGAGCGATGTGGTGGGCATTCTGTTAATGTATTTGCCAAGTCCACAGTGGGACACTGAATGACGGAATGATAGTAAGGCAGGCCGCCGGGGGTGTGCAGAGTATTGCAGAAGTACTTCACCAGAAAATTATTCTCAAATGAAGTTGCAGGTTGCATGTAGCACAACACATTCAGACAGTAACAAATAATAAACTGCAATGAAGTGTAACAGTGCAAAGAATGTTGGGAAAAGTAATGCTTGGAATTCGGTAGTGACGGCCCAGTTGGTTGTTGCATGAATGTCTTGTCAATGCAGGCAGTTCAAGGCCATTCAGACAGTCGGTCCCCTCTCCACAGGGCGAACTTGTTGTAGAGTCTATTAGAGTCAGTAGTAACCTTAGACGTTACAATAGCAAAGGATTATGTCCCAGGTATTTAGTGAGCTCATCCCAGCTTACCTAAAGTAAGACTCCAGACACCTGGCACACGTGCGCAAAGGTCAGGGTGTGAGGTGTGTCAGGCTGCCCTTGAGATCGCCGTGACAACACTGCCAGGTCAGCGTAGCTGGTGTGCCACATCGGGTAAAGGGCACTCGACGTGCCGAATACTGGGATCCTTACTGTGGGCGTTTCTATCAGATATGGAGCGTTGACATTTGGTTGTTGAGTCTAAAGCTTCGCTTTTGTTTGCTTTAAAGGTATAATATACGGCAAGAGGGAGTAAGCAGGAGATTTTTACTTAACGAGCAGATGCTTTTTATCCAAAGCTATGTATGTTTTTTGAGAAAGCAAATGGGGGTTAAGGGTCTTGCTCACGCACCCAACTGTGAAATCACTCTGCCGACTATGGGATCGGAATCGACGACCTCCTGATTGTGGACGCAGTGTTATAACCCACTGGGCCACACACCTCTTTTTTGCATGAAATGATCATTCAGTGTCAGTTATATGGAAATGACTTCATTCACTGTCTGGAAATAAAATCTTACTGTCCTGTTTCCTCGTGGTAGGTGAAGGGCCTGTACTCGTACCAGAATGAACCTGCAGTCATCAGAAACTTCAAGAGGGGCCTGGCCAGTCTTCTCCAGCTGCAGCTCACTTCCGGAAAAGTGGAGGAGGTTGATGTCTAGTCCTCTGCCGTTGGCGCAGTGACACGGTCGGCCACAAGGGCCTTGTCGCATGAGTTTGTTAATACTCATGTAATTAAATTAGACTGGATTACATTAGATTAAGTTTATTGATCCTAGAGGGGAATTTTCTGATCATACGGCAGTTTTAACAGAGAGCTGAAGATAAATATGATACACTTGAAATGTGATTGAAAACTGTGTAGCTGTGTATTAGCCATTTATTAACTGTGAGCTCTGATTGGTGGCCTGGTCATGTGACGTGTCCTTCAACAACGTCGTTTCCATTTGGAATCAGGTGGACGTTTCGGGGAGGTGTGCAGTGGAGTACAAGGTCGGGAAGGACCAGGTGACTCGGGTTAAGTTTCTGGAGAGCTGTAAGACGGCTGAGACGGGATTCACCACGCTCAACCCGGTCAGTAACATGTCACCATTTCTTTATTTGTTTTTTCCACATTTCTGGAAAGCAGCGTCCGTGTCTGATCAGGCCATTAGGAAGTCAGGGTAACCTGGAGCACTGTAAGCCTTCATGTTTTTAAGGAAGATCCTGCTGATGCCTACATATGACATTTCTACAGCTGGCATTTATCTGTGACCAGTATGGCTCTGTTCCAGCTGCTCTCCGTCTCCCCCTACAGGTCCTGGGTGTTAATGGCAAGTCCTCCTCTATCACGGAGTTCACACTGTATGAGGGTTTCATCAAGTCGGCCGTTTCCGAGGAGACACACGTCATTTCTGTCAATGCACGTCGCACCATTGCCACCAAAGTGGTCTCCCGGTAGGCCTGTGCAAAAATACCTCAGCCAGTGAAAACAACCATACAACAATGGGAAACCCATTACAGATTAACGGAAGTATTTTACTTTAAATACACTGACATTGGCCTAATACCTAACTAGTCACTTGCTGTAAATATGCTCCGTGTTTTTGGCGTTCAGTCCTGTCGCTGCAATCCGTCTCTCCACTTACTGCTTGGACTTGCGTGTTTGATTTCGGGTTTCTCAGTTGGGAGACCGTGGGGGGGCTTATCCAAGGCTTAGCACCCTTCCTGAGTGCTTACTGCATAGGCCTCAAATAAGCGTGATCATAGGCTGCAGTTTCAGACGTGCCGTTTTACTGCATTATATATGTGTGTTTACCGGATGGGGCCGTCAGTTGTTCTGGGAGGTTGCTTCTGGGAAAACCCGCATTCTGCTATAGCTGATTTCTATTTTTTTTTTTTTTTAAAGACAGTCACTGGTGCTGGTGAAGAAAGAGCCTGGACCTCAGGAAAGTGCTGGAAAACAGGTCACCACCGTCATCAAATCGCTGGACGCCAATTTTGCTGCCATTACCCTGTCACCCCCGAAGGCCAAGCATGTCTGCAAGGGTTGCCCTTCTGTAAGTGTCTGGAACATTCACTGGAGTTAACGCCATTAGTGGCACTTTAATGAAATATTTTGGTAATCTGACCGTCTTCTGGATCCCCCCCCCCCCTTCCAAGCTCTGGGAACACTGGCAGGGTGTTCGCAAGGACCTGGAACCAGAACGGTTGTCAAGAGCTACGGGACCTCGCACCTTCCTGGGGCTGATTCAGACCCTGAGGAGAACCTCCAAGGAGGAGATCCTTCGAGTGCTGAGGAACAGCACCAAGTCAGCCCTGTAAGCCCACGCAGACTCTCACCGTCTTCTGGCTTGAGCCAATATATGGCGAATCCTAGCCACAGTTGAATGTTTGAGTCTTCAGGAGAACTTCTTTGTGATGGAACTATTACATAAGCTTGGTCCATCCAGGACATTACATCACATTGCTATTGTTGTATATGGTGGGAGCCATTGAAGGTACAAATTTATCATTGGTGCTGTATTTGCCCCGTGTTTGTGACTGTGTTTCCCCTACCTCCTCGCTGGCAGGCCTCAGTTAGTGGATTCCGTCACCTCCGCTCAGACTCCCGCTTCCATGGGCGCCCTCCTGGAGTTCATAGACTTCTCCAACTCGAAGCAGCTGGTCTTGCAGGAGCGCTTCCTCTACGCCTGTGGCTTTGCCTCCCACCCTGACGAGGATTTGCTGAAGTCTCTGTTGGTGAGGAGGACCACCCTCTATTTGTCTTGAGGACATGAACTCATCTGTCGTTCGTATGGAATAAAGTCCTCCTTCTAGCATTGGATATTTGTTCATGCATTCTGAAAATATATCTGCATTATAGACTGAATGTTGTTAGTAGTCCAAACGGGATTCCTGTTTTCAGAACTTCCAATATGGTCGCCCCATATGCCAATATAATTGTGTAGATATTTGGTCACCCATGTGATTTACTGTAATTGGATTAGTTGTGCAGAACTTATATGATTTATGGATTTGACACACTTTCTCACTTCGTAATAGATGGGCAGCATTTGGATTTGAGGTGATCTATGCTTGGAGATCCTTGTTTTAGTGGTGTAACTTGTTTTTATGTTCTGCCAAATGCACATAAGCTGTCTGTGTAACCTAAGTTACCGTGTCTCTTCACCCAGGGTTTGTGGAAAGGGAAGATTGCCAGTAATGACATCAGAGAGTCGGTGATGATCATCATGGGTGCCCTTGTCCGGAAGCTCTGTCAGAGAGGGGGCTGTGACCTGCCTGTGAGTTCGCTTGTCACTTTTTGTTCAAGTGACAGTGCCTGGGTGTCATTGATCTTTTTCGGCTGTGGTGTAGTTAGACTGTCACATCAGTTTGCATGTCATCGCTTGCTAGGTGGCTAGTGGAATCTGTTTAAGCATGTAATCCAGCCCATATGCTAAGCAAGGTGACATGGAGGCAGCTCTGATGGTGGGTTGTTGTAGCCCTAACCCTACACCCAACCCTTACCCCAACCCATTCACCCCAGACTATAGTGGAAGTCAAGAACCTGATCCTGGAGGGTCCTGACAGCACACAGGTGGAGTCAGAAGTGCAGATGTACCTGCTGGCCATGAAAAACGCACTGGTGCCCGAGGCCATCCCAGTGCTTACCAAGTACGCCGAATCGGAGGTCGGGGCCTACAGCACCATCGCCATCACAGCCCTGCAGAGATACAACTTCCATCTCATCACAGACGCGGTGAGTGACTTGTGTCAGTGTGGGGCCTGGAGATGCACAAACCACGTGTCCGCTGTGATGACGTTTGCTGGTGAATGACCTGCTTCACGGGACAGATAATTGATAGATACTTAATTACTAACTGGGCCAAATAAATTACGGAAATGGATACGGCTGGTAACGAGAAACAGAACGATTTGAGGCCGAACCAGGAGTCAGGTCTGGAAAATCAGGCCTTTAACTAACCTTGAAGATGCGTGGGATCCTTAACAAACTTGAAGGGCTGGTTGAGCAAATGCTAGCTTGGTAATGTTATGTTCAGTTCCCCTGCTGTTCTGATACCAATACTACCAACAATGTAGAGTGGAGACACTTAGTGACTGTGCTAGAAGCCTGTCGGGTTTGCTTTCCTCCAACATTAACTCTTAATTTGACCTGACAACCATATACACTCCACTAGTGTTTTATAACTGATGTAGGAGCACAGAAGGTCTTTTTGTCTTTTTCTGGAAGGGCAGCCATGCTTAAAGCTTTTGGCTTCCCCACGATCCAGGTGAAACGGGCGCTGAACCGCATCTACCATCAGAACCGACGGGTCTTCGAGAAGAACGTGCGGGCCGCGGCCGCTGACGTCATCTTCAGCAGTGCCCCCTCGTACATGGAAGTGAAGAACCTGCTGCTGTCCATTGGGCACCTGCCCCACGAGATGAACAAGTACATGCTGTCCAAAGTGCAGGACATCCTGCGCTTCGAAATGCCTGCCAGGTGCGTGCTGGGAAATGTAGTCCAGTGGCAGTGAGGCTGTAGTGGGCTGTAGTGTGGCTTTCTCACATGAGGTATCTTCAACCAATGTATTGTGGTAAAATCATTTTGCTGCAGGTTGATAAGAGTGCTGGTGTCATTGTGAATAGGAAATATAAACAAATAATAGTCCTGTTGTACTTTGATAGTTCTGATTTTCTGGTGCTGATAACCATATATCATGTGAGAATTTACAGAACTGGATCAGAAATCAATGTGACTTTTGTTTGTGCTTCTTCAGTAAGGTGATCAAGAAAGTCCTGAAGGATATGAATACACACAACTATGACCGCTTCTCCAAGCTGGGGTCCTCCTCTGCTTTCTCTGGCTACATGACAAGTGGGTGATCTCCTCTTATTGCTCTACTTTTTCTTTCTTCTGCCATGGCTATGGTTCTAGGTGAATCCTTATCATAGTCCTATAATGTTGAGTCTCTTTTTTTAATGAATGAATAAAGGTATGTATGTATATATGTATCGTCAGGAGAGAATTTGCCAATTAGATATAGGGGATGATTGGGAGGCTTGATTAGAAAAGGCAACCGTATTTTCTAGCAGTTTGTCTTTATTTCCAGTGTTGTGGGGATTTTTTGTAGGATGTATTACTACAATTGTGCATTGTAACACACAGAAAACAACAAAATATGTGCAGTTGCGATTGAACAGAGGTAGAAAGTCCAGGTTCAGGAAGTAGTAATCCAGAATCCAGACCACGGTTTTCTTCCATCCAACCAGTTCAGTATAAAGAGTCACAGTGACAGAGTACTAAACGGTTGGGTGGGGATTTTTACTTACTGGACCTGACCTTTCTAACCACTGATGATGACTGCATCCTCCTGCAGAAGAGACAGACATCACCACCATCTACAACCTTGACCTCCTGTATTCCGGGTCCGGGGTCCTCCGTAGAAGCAACATGAACATCTTCGCTCTCAGCGGGGGTTTCCATCTGCACGGTCTTCAGGTAAGCTGGAGAAATGACGCCCCACGAGGTGACAGCAGGGCAGACGTCACAGCTGACGTGCCGGTGACATACTCCTGCTTCCCAGGTGGCCATCGAGGCACAGGGCCTGGAGTCCCTGATTGCCGCCACGCCTGACGAAGGCGAAGAGGAGCTGGAGTCTTTTGCCGGCATGTCCGCTTTGCTTTTTGACGTGCAGCTACGGCCCGTCACCTTCTTTAAGGGCTACAGCGACCTTATGTCCAAGATGTTCTCCATGTCTGGAGACCCCATGAATGTGGTGAAAGGCCTCATACTGCTGCTGGACCACTCCCAGGTATGAGCTCACACTGTCCTCATGCTAAATCAGTGTTTCCCAAGCCGGTCAACGGGGACCATAGCTGGTTCATGTTTTTGCTCCCATTAAGCAACCTGATATGGGGTTACTGAGAGGGAGCGAAAAATGTGAACTGTCCGGATTGGGAAACACTGCTCTAAACACCTACCTTCACTTGCATCAACTATACAATTAATGTCGGCACTTATAATACGGGTTATAGCATGGTGCCGTTCTCAGATCTCATTGGTCAGAAGGATCTTAATTCATTTTCTATAACCAGTACCTCACAGTAGGTTAGGGCACTATAATAATATTTAATTCTAGGTAATATTTCTTAAAATTTTAGAACGCAATTTAAAAATTTACTGTAACTGAACAGAAATATTTAATTATTGGCGAAACAAAGTAGTTCTACTAATATGTTTTTGGCTTGTAAACAACAATAATGATGTATAACGTGACGCTTGACGTATAATGTTTAAAAACATATTATGCATGGTCTGCCATGCATTAACCCTTACTTTCTACACCCTGTCTGGGGATTGCAGTCACAGATTTGTAATTCATTGTTCTTACCCCAAGATATTAGTCTTGTAACATTACAATTAGTCCATTTTTAGCTGAATGCTTTTGCTTTCTGCAGCGAAGGGAAATATATAGGGTCTTCCATCGGGATGCCACTTCACTGGGCCGCGAAGTTTTAGGCTGGATTACCGTAGTCGTTTTACAGCGGATGAAAGGGTTTGTGAGATTTGAAGCTGCGTCGCCGGAGTTGATTGGCGCCGCAAAGGAAGAAATTTGGGCTGTATTTAAACTGTAATAAATCTACTGTAAGCAACAGTTGCGTGTTTCGTATACATTACAGGAGTATTACGCCTGTATATAAGCAGTAATAAATTAAGAAAAATGCCTTTGCAGTGCAGGCGCCGTTAGCTGGGGATGCCTAGAATAGACCTCTACACCGGATAGCTTGAAATGCTGTCTTGCTTGAGAAGCCATATTCATTTCATCTTTCCACAGTCCAGTACTGCTTGCTGGTTTTTGAATTCTTCCGTGCCAACCGTCCCGCCCCCCCCCCCCCCCAGGTCCTCCAGTTACAGTCTGGGCTGAAAGCCAGTGTTGAGTTCCAGGGGGGCTTGGCCATTGACATTTCAGGCGGCATGGAGATCAGCCTATGGTACCGGGAGTCCAAAACCAGCGTCAACAACAGGTATGGCTTCTGTTCCTTGGGTGTGAGGCCTGGGGAACGGACCTGGCTCGTTACGGATCGGTGGGCTGCGGTGTGGTCGGGAAGGCCCTGTGAGTTGGGTCACGTCCCTTGGGTGTGCCGGGTGAAGGGCAGGTCATGCATACGCTCGTTGATGGATTGAGACCTAGGATTTCGCCGTTGGCTGCCTAACATACTCTCTTTACTACAGAGCAGGGGAGAGGATGATTTATATCGTCGAACGTGCCAATCATGTGGTCGCAGCCAGCTAAGTGAGCTCTGCAAATCATTTTACTTCATTACGCTATCATACGTAGTGTTTTCTGAAATTCAGTTGATGGTCAAAATCCCATTTTCTCAGATTTTTTTTTTTTTTCTGGATTTTTATTTCGGAATGAAAAGCAACATTAAGTATTAAATTTAAAAATGTTAGCTTTAGCATTGGCTATGGCCTCCTTTGTCACGAGGCCTTTCACCACGTTCATGGGGTCTCCAGACATGGAGAATGGTGCTAGCCTTTAGCTGTAGCCTGCGTCATTGGGCGGGTTCTAACGGGTGACTGCGCGTCGGCGAGCTCCGCCGGCCCTCATTTTGGGCCTGTCTTTTGGGTGGTATTTGGCGTTGGGTTCGCACCGGCATGCGGGAATGACGGCGGCAGGTGTGCGATTTGCTGCTGGTCTTGTATCCCATCTTTTGTTGAGGGCATCAGGCTATCTATAGGACTACAGTAAACATGGGGGCCATTGTCAGCAGATGCTGGGGTCATTACTATATGGACAAGCTTGCACACCTCTGCAAAGGTGCTCATAAACACACAGCCATGTCATTTTCCATTTACCCAGTAGGAAAATTCGTACGAGTATTTCATTACACACCTTGGTCTGAAAGGTGTTCCGGCGTGGATCTGCATGTCGTCGTTCCTAGCCCAACTGCCTCAGCCGAAGTCTGGCATTGAGCGACATTGACCACGACATTTGACTTGTCTCACCGGCATCTCCCAGAGGTGCGCTGGTGATGAGTGCAAACGTGACTGTGGACCTGGAGTTCGCACGTGCCGGGATGGAGGTCGGCTTCGAGTCTGAGGCGTCGTTGGACTTCGTCACCACGGTCCAGTTCTCCGAGTATCCCTTCCTGGTCTGCCTGCAGATGGATAAAGCCACCTTCCCCTTCAGGTGAGCCTAGCTGCTGTGCATGTTGCTCTGCTACCGGTCGCCGACATGCACAATGGTGGCTGGTGGTGATGCATGTTCCTCTGCTAACCCTCATGTTCAGCAAGGATTACTATACTGGAGGAAGTTTTCAGGTGTATAATCCTGTACTGAAATGTTATCAATGAAACTAAAAGGACAGTGGAGGCCTAATGGTTAGGGAAGCGCACTTGTAATTCAAAGATTGTTTGTTCGAATCCCCGACTGAGGTACCCTGAGCAAGGTACCGCCCCCAAGCACTGCACCCCGGGTGCTGAATTAACTGCCCGCTGCTATGTCACGATGTCACATATGGGTTAAATGGGACACAATTAATTGTGTTGTACTGTACTGTGGTGTGTCAACAATGGCCACTGAGCTTCTAAAAAGGAAAAAAAAACATTATGATCATGTGATCTCCATCCCTTGCAGAGAGACCCTAACAAAATATGAGGGCCTTCCATCTGGGAAAAGCTTTATCTCCCGCAAAGGCAGGAAGGGCCTTGTTCCCGGCTCGGAATTCCCCCTGCACCAGGAGAACTCCAACATGTGCAAGAAGGTGTTTGAAGGCTAGACGCAGATCCCCCACTCTAGGATACTCCGGGAGTGTGGCAGCTCTCGTGGGGGTCAGCGGGATGAGCAGACGAGTGCCGTGGACAAAGAACCTCATTCCGCCTCCCAGCGGAGGTCCCGTTCTATTTATTATTTAGGAAAATGTTCTGAAACGAATCCCTGAAGCCGACAGTGAGTTGTGGGAATGCATAGCCAAGGAAAGTCACATGCAATGTTTACATATTTGTTTTGCGAAACAAAAACACGTATTATTGGTATTGGGGAACATTGATGCCTTTTCAGATTATTCTGTTAATATATTTGAATTTGTTTTTATATGGGTATTTACCAGTATCCTTTGTTTTAAGTACACACTTTTTCGTATGCTAAAAGACATTTACGCATACATGTACATTTAAATGTTGTATGAAGTCGTCTCTGGCTCCACCTGATGCGTACCCGTTTACAGAAACAGGAAGGTTCGTTAAAAAAAAAAAAACAACACTAATTAAACATGTAAATTTTGAACTGGAAACAAGGCCTTTAAATGCCGGAAAGAAGTAACCGAGGGCATCTGAGTGTGGTGGACCAAGGACAGTGACTGGGTTGGGCCGGGGCATACTCAAGGGCGGGGCCACAGGGCTACTAGCCTCAGCTGAAAGCTGATTGGCCCCTGGAGTGCCTCCTTCCCTGTCACTCACTCATTCGGAACATTTTATTGGCTTCTACATAAATGTTTTTTAAAGATAAATCATAGAGTTGCCCCAGCGACGGGGAATATCCTCACCTTACTCTAGACCTGGGTGTAGACCTCTCAGTGAGAGTAGATCTGGTCCATCATATCATTTCTTAAACCTGACCATGGCATGCAGACTGTCATGAACTGGTTCAAGTAATTGGGTTTGGCTGTCCAAGCGTGTAACTTACTCTAATCACCTGGCAAGAGCAAACTCTGGGTTTTATATTCTTTCGGCGTGTGTATTGTCCCTCCATTTCCGGCCAAGGGAGAACCTTAATTGCTGTGATTGTGCTCCTGATATGAAGAAATGTCCACGTGAATGTAATAAATGAGCAGTCTGGCTGTGTTTTATCTTCACCCTGATAAGTGTCCTCTGAAAATTGTGTGTGTGTGTGTGTGTGTGTAGTGCTCTTTGGTAAGCCAGCTAAGACTATGGAACCTCTCTGACTTAATTCCACTCACGGCTCAGCAGCCTTGGGTAGGAGAGTGGGTGCAACGTGTTCTCTTTGGGAATTGCGGCGGGGGCTGTTGGCGTCATGGCGACACCTCCCGGTGTGCTTCTGCTGGGATGGAAGTCGGAGATCCTTGGAAGTTGCACGCTGGCCTGCCGGGTCGTCGTTCCGCAGGTCCAGTTGGGCCCAGTCTGGACATGGGGCAGTGCGACACCAAATACCCATCAGGCATTATTGCTCTAATAAACACCGAGGGACACGGATGGCACTGACGCTCGTACGACTAATTAGGAATGTTGGATCTCGAGTACCTCTCGCCTTTCAAGTCTTTTGGAAGGGTCACTCGAAGGAGCTAAATATATTGCTGATTTGGACGAGGTATGAATAGGGCGGCACAAATGTGTGCATTACTCAGACTTTGGATCAAACAATGAGCGCGACTATTTCGGCTCTTTGCTATGCCAATGTTAGGCACCCTTTGATAAACTGTCATTAAAAATAAGCTACGGCTGTGCTGGTCTGTGGACACGTGTCTTCTAGCCGGCCTAAAGCGTAATATATTGCTTGGCGCTAGATGTGTCAGACTCATGACATCAGAGCCCCTCCTCTTGTTGTCGGGAGAGCTCTCAATGCAACAACTGGCCGTTAATGGGAATTCTTTAAGAGCGGAGGGACAACAGCTGGGAGCAGTGGGGTGCCTGTCACTCATCCTGTTTCCGTAGCAACCGCACAAACAAACCAATAAACTGCCAGGCTAAACTGAACCAGCTAGCGAGTAAGGTTTCACATACCGCTGGAAATCCTGCTTCTCTTCATGGTATAATCATCAAGATTCACATGTCTACAGCAATAAATTAAGTTATATATTACACCGGGCAGATGAGACTATTTACCCCACAGCCTAAACTAATATTGCAAATGAACCTATTCATTTCCACACAAGCTTAGGAAAATTACCAGGGTAGACTTCACTCATAGTTGCATCTGAAAAATAATGTTGGTTATATATGTATATAACTTTAACTAGGTTCTTGTTATCCTTAACCCCATCTGTAACCCCCCCAGATCCCTTATAACTGTAACTCAAACCCTTTCAACTTTCCCCCATTACATTAAGTCTAAATGAAACTGCAAGGCTGCTCTGAAAACCACGATAACTATGTGGCGATGGTCAAGTTTGGGCAGACGCCAGCAGACGTAAATGTAACACTCAGGGGGAATCCGTGCGATGGCCCTGATCAGCACCCCCCTCTTTTCCCCTGGGGTTCATGGAGGCCGGGAGAGTAAACAAGTAGTGTTCAAAGCAGAGCCTGAAGCTGGGTACAAACAGGAAGGGAAAATAATGATCGACAGGCAGGTGTGGTGGAACAGTACATCATTTAGGCTTCGGTCTCAATGTACACCAGCTTAAAGTCCACACATTCACTCTAACAGCACTATTCTCTCCATTTCCCATTGCGATTCCTCTGAGGAACCTCATTCACCAAAGTCCGCTTGCCATCCCTCGTCTTTTCAAGGAATCCGTCGTTTCCCAGGAATTCCAGTTCCATTTGGTGGCACGATGTTGGCATCCTCGAGGTAGCGGGAGAGTGCCGCATTTCAAACCCTCCCCACCTGTGCCAACCGATTCTTCTGCAAAGTGTCCTTTGAGGTCTTCACACACATTTCTCTTACCTTCACCACGTTACATTGTCCAGTTCAACCTTCATCTCAAAAACACTTCAGGCCACAGTGTCTTTTTCACCAAGTAAACATTGGACCTTATAATTCTTTGCCCCCAACCTGAAAACTTCAAACTGGTTTGTGATTGAAGTTTCGTGTTGATAGGGGGGATTTTAAACCTCTTCCTTTTTTATGAAGGGTCCTTATCCCAGCAAGGCTTGACTCGCTGCACTCTTGAAAACCCATAAACCGCAAGCTTTCTCTAAAGTCGATGCATCCAAACAATAAAAGTCTTGTCTATTTGCTATTCTTAGAGAGTTTGGGTTTTCACGGCTTGGATAAGGTGCACCTCACATTAAAAAGAAATCTTGCCCAAAAACAAGGTTGGCACAAAGTCAGGTACAGTGTGAAACGGAAACAGGATCTGAAATTTCATGATTAGCAGCAGACTGACCTTGTGAAGGAATTGTAGGCACTTTTTCTTAATTTCAAGTGATGTACTGCCACCTTGGATAACCAAGTATATGTGCTGTATTTCTAGGTTGAGACTGTAGTGAAGCGTTGATCCACTGTTGGTCTTTAAGTGCCTTCAAGCATTAAGATAGTAATTTTCTGTCTGAATGTGGATCTGGGGGTTCAGTCACATATACAGGTTTTGTTTTGAGAAAAAAAAACAACAGAACTACATAGGGCTTCGCAGACATAGGGCCTGAGATATTAACGGTATTGCAAAGTGTGACATTCATTCCTTCTTCCAGCACACACAGGGAGTGCACAGACCATTAATCACAATCAACCATTTCAAAATTACCTCAGTATTTATGACAGCAGTAATTTCTATGTAAAAAAAAAAAAAAAACACAAACAGAACACATTTTATCTCAACGTCCAGAGACCTAAATATCAGTTTACATGACAATCTGCTGTGGTTGCTGAATGAGGTTATGTGTTTTATCAACAGTACTTGTCTGAATAGCTCCTATTATTAGGAAACCTCGATCTGAAGTTAAAAATAGATTATGGTAAATATAGCAGGAACTTCAGGTTAAGATCTTTCAAAGTGCAACAGTTTTTTTTTTAAACAAAAGGTGTCGCGCAAACCCACTTTGTGTCCTCGGGAATCGACTGAAAGCCACACTCTCACTGACAGAGACACATGGTGTGACAGTGTTTTAAACAAAATACTCCTACAGGTTTTCAGGTAAACGGACTGACCAGCAGTTTAGAATACCTGTGAATCGTGTTCATTTCAGTGTAACAAAAAGAAAAACATAACACCAACCTATGGATACCTGACCGTGGATCTAGACAGCTTCACATTGACTTCTCTTACCCTGGTGGGACATGCAGCTTAGCACGTCAGGCGGCTCAGCAGTGGGGAGCTCAACAGTATGCCGCGCAGTTTTCAGTTTTATTTCACAAACATTCAGCTGATTATAGCTCCAGTATATATACTTATTTTTTTAATACTGAAGTTTGTTTTAGTTTTCTTGAATTTTGTACCAGAAATACAGGTTGCCAGGAAGCCAGGAAGTTAATTTCAAATTCTTACCTAAAAAAAAAATCAACTGGCGTATGCGTGCATCAAAAATGTACAGTCACAGTGAAACTGGGTTCACCCAGGTTTAAAGTTTTGCTCTTTCAAAAACCACCAAAGATGCAGGGTTATGTGCATACAATCGCATTTATGCATTATGAAATTCTTGACCTAAATGCTTGACCTAAAGGTTTATTTGCGGGTATTTTTTTTATTTCTGTCCTGAAATGCCTTGCCTGCAGCAGAAATCTTTTCAGATTCTCAGGGAATGACAGTCCCACGGGCAAAATAGCTTATTCAAGGGTCGCTCTGCCAGGCCTGGTACCCCTCCTTTGTACTCAGACAGAAAGGCACATGGTCGTTTACAGCTACAGCGATAACCTTCACACATGCAAATTCACACATACACACATCCACCCTCTCTAGTGGCAGGTCTTCCCCTTACATGGGGGTCAGAGCCTGGGACCCATAGAGGAGACGTTCCCCTAAAAAGTCCCAGCAGGTGCCTCCATGGACCTGCTGCTACTTTGGTAACTTTTGCCAAAGTAAGGCACAGGCCCAACTCTAACCAGCCCTGGATTTGGAGCCAAAGTTAGGCTGGAGTTCCCGCTGCTGATAGCACATGCCGTTCTGCAGTGCACTCAGTCCATCATCAAACACAGAGGTGCACAGAGGGCGTCCATGCCTGCATACACACTGCTGTAACCCATGTGTGGTACACTGCCGTGTACCATGATATTGTACGCTGTGGGCATACATGAGAGGTAGACCCTCTTCAGAGACCAAGGAGGGGAGAGAGGTTTGGCACTGCGCTTAAGCCGAAGGGCAATGAATAGAAGCTGTCTGGCCCGAAGGGTATGGGGGGGGGGGGGGGGGGGGGGGGGGGGGGGGGGGGGGGGGGGGGGGGGGGGGGGGGGGGGGGGGGGGGGGGG
>JABFEA020000054.1:2137677-2151732 GCA_019775915.2 Cyphomyrus plagiostoma
CTGGGTTGTGGGTTGGTCGCCCCGCACGCCGCTGCTGCCCTTTCTACCTCCCGGGGTGCCCCATCGTGTTCACCCCCCCCGCCCCCCCCCACTGCAGCCTGGTGGCAGTCTTCCCAAAAACAGGAGTTGTTTAGTGCACAGGACCGCAATCTCTACTGTTGGTTAAGCTTTTTTTCGCTCTACAAGGCAGAGTTTGATGATTGCATGGGATACCCCTGAGCTCTGTATTTCCCAGGGCTGCTTGCATACCGTTCTCCAGAGCATGGTCACAACCATCCTATTGTGGTTTCCTAGGAAATATCATCATAAAGCCAGATCATGTTGTGAACCATTCGATGATAATGTCGAGCAAGTATGTCGGTACTGCCTTGCAATTCAGCAGCATCTTACGAGGGCTTTTGTCAACCACCCAAAGATTATGTATCTACAAATGAAAGAATAGGATTTGGAGGTCTGAAGTGTACTGGGGTGCACAGTTTCGTTTGCTGCACGCATACTCAAGATATTTTTTTCCTTCCTGGCTTGGTCGTGCCAACGAAGGTGTTCATAACAGTGCAGTGACTGGCATGCATTTAATTTTTTTGTGATGGATTTGCAACTTGGTTGCAACAGTCAAAGGGAAACTCAAAAGGGAGAGATGGCTAAATAAAGAAGGAGGGGCGTAAGGGAATTGAGCAGGTTCAAAGAGGAGGTGCGGCTGGGCGGGTCAGCAGTGGGATCTGACTGATGACCTCGAACCAAGCCGTGCCAGGATAGGCTCAAGAAAACCAGGCGATTGTGGGAATTGCAGGAAAACTTCATGGATTATCCCTGAGAGACACGGAAAGCAGAAAGGAAATAAATTATTAAATAAGACCTCTGGTGTGTCACCTCATCATCAGCTGAATGATGTCCTCTAATGCTTTCATAGAAATAGATACCAGAACACTTGAGTAACTGTTCTTGTTTAGTTCTCAGTCTTAATAAATATGAAATACATCGCCGCTGCTTCTGCTTGTTCGGCAACACATCTGTTATCCTATTGCAGGTTGCTGGAAAATGGTGGCCACATATTTACAAATAACATGGAAACACTGAGGGGCCAAAATCACAACAAAAAAAGTTATGAAAGCAAAATTAGGACAAGGCTCTTGAACTTTAACTTACTCTACCCAATATGTGTTTTCCTTGACACGTTGATGTCAGCAGAATGTGCGTCTCTCATTTCGACAGACAGCGTAAGTTATTTAGCAAGACTTATTATTAACTAATGACCGCTGGGACGCCTTGTGTTCCAGACAGCAAACCCAACTGGCTTTTGTGTTCCCAGGGTTACTATGAGTGGTTTGTTTATGTGAATGGGCAGTGCCAGTGCAGGCCATCTGGCCCAGACTTCCTGACAGCCCCGGACTATTAAAAGGTGACCTCGGTGCAACAGCCAGCCTCTGATGTCTCCTAGCAGCTGAAGCTCTTCCTGCATCAGCACAACAAATGCTCGGCACGGTGTGACCTTCTCTACCACGCTGCCCCCCCCCGGCCAAAGTTGACCCACGCAGTCCTGTGACACGCCCTCTTCTACTGCAAAGCCCACTGGCCTGCCGAAGTTGTGATCTGACCTTGGTTCTCGATCTAGCTTACATAAAGAAATATCTTCACCAGGAATTAGGCTATTCTTTCCAAGCAGGATGCGTAAGTGGAAATACAGCTAAATAAAAGTACCATTAGAACATGACTACCCTAGAATACCGCGGTCAAAATATTATACTAAAAAGTTTAAACAAAAGTTTATACTAAAAATCAGGCTTGGTGACTTCAACAGCATGATGACTTTAATCCAAAGTCATTAAATAGCATCATCTCTTCGGGCATTGGAACCTGCCACCCCAGTATCAGAGATACAACTTCTTGTGCAAATCTTACATTGCTGCTATGTACGCTCTTCACTTGCCCACGAGGAAAGGCAGTGAATGTAATATGCTTACTGGATGATGGTGGGATGACTTGAACAAGCTGATACCTCATAAACAGATAAGCAGGAGTAGGGTAATCAGTTTATCAGAAAACACCAACTAACTGATTCCTTATTAACAACTTGGAGAAGTGGTTACTGCAGATAAAGTGCCTGTTTACAGAGTCTTAAGGAGGAAACTAAACCAAGCAAAGCATACTAAGATGGACCTGTCCAACACTAATTAACATGGAAACACCCAAAAGATTCCACCAGAACCTTAATGTACAAATCAAAATGGATACAATGGTCTATATTCTGAATGATTCTGCAGGTGATTATATGATGATATTATTGTCATTTTTCATTTTACACTAAAAAATTAATAAACCTTTGTAAACCTATCGCATACATTCAAAAGATCATTGCTTCTGATCTCCTTCCTTTAATACACACAGCAAAGTCTTTGATGTCCCCGTTTGATGGATATTGTAATTATGATAAAATATGCACTATAATTCCGATCATTGCAATATGTCGTAAAACTATGCATACAACAGAAAGATCAGGAGTACTTACATGTAAAAATCACCTGCAGTTTACCTGTGCTCTACAACAAAACTCATAGTGGTTCCATCAAACGATGGTGGAGCAATGATTCTTGGACCTTGCTGCGTTGTAATGCTGATGATAGGCTTTCCATCAGAGGGACAATGGAAGGCCTCGGAGCCCCTGCTGGTGATAAACTGGGGGTTGGCGGCGCCTTGTGGGGACCACCCTGTAGGGCTACAGTAAGAGCTCTCCCAGCATACCGTGTCCATTGACTGCCCCCCATGCGTGACCTCTTGGCTGGCAAGCTTGTCTACACCGCTGTCTGCCTCTGGTGGTGTTTGGCTGGGCAGCATGGCTGTTGAGGGCATAAAGCCTGGGTAGATCACGTAGGCAGGGCTATATGAAGTGGGGCTGAGTGCCAGAGGTGACACGGACACAGGAATAGGAGTCACAGATGGCTGTGACATGGGGACATCAACATACTGTCCGGTATCGGGGTCAAACAGCCTCCGTGTAGCTGGCTGGACTGGGGTATCCACCAGATAATAGTGCCCTGTGGTGGGATCTAGTAGCATCTTCCGCTGGGTCTGCTGGAAGGACTCAGCCGAGGTGGTTGCCGTTGCTGTAGACGCTGGTTGTGATAAGCAGAGGACCTGTGGTTGCACACCTTGTGCTGCCATTGGCAGGGAGTGATGGTAGATGGTAGCAGTAGGGGAGTCTGGGGACCGTGTCTCTGAGGCGACAGTTTTGTTGGCTGTCAGCCTGCTGTGTCTCCTTGCATCGGCTTTGGTAGGGTGATTGGTGGGCCTTTGGTCCTGATGTTTGGCACTAGTGGATGACCATGTACTAGTTGACTTGTTGATCGGCTCTCTGCCGGTGTGACATTTAACGGGTATAGTCAGGTAATTCTCAGAATCGCAGAGGGCAGACTGGTTCCCTTCACTGGAATTGATTGTCTCTTTCTCCTCTGCTGCAGGCCTAGCTTCTGTGTTTTTAGAGGCAGAGCATTTGGTACGAGGATGTGCTGATGACATGAGGCCTTTATTATTGCTGCTGCTGCTGCTGCTGCTACTGCTGCTGATTATCCTATTTTTGCTCCCCAATGGAAATGCTGTTTTGTTACTGAAAAGTCCGCTTTGGTGAAATGCTGCTCTAGATGAACGTTTGTCCTCTTGATTAAATGGGATGTGTAACGTTTTAAGAATTTCTTTCTTTTCTTTTTTGGAGCACTCTTCCAGAGTGGGAACAGCAGGCAATGTTGGGGGTGACTGATCTGAATTTTGGTGGAAGTTTGTTTGGATTAACTTCTCGTTACCTGCTGCTGTGCAACTAGTCGGGTTTCCAGGTTCTGCTCCGGATTCCGATTTTCCTGTAGTTAATTGTTCTGCACTGGTAATAAGTGAAAGTACGTGGCTGTCTGTAACTGGCCTGGGGGCCTGTATTTTACGTTTCCATTCATTCCGATCGAAGACGTAGAGTTGTTCCATTGTTTTGACCGCTGCCCTCAGTTTCTCTATGGCAGCCTGGTTAGCCACTTTCGATTCTGCTTTCCTTTCACCTGCGTCAATGACCTTTTGTTTAGCAGTAGCTAAAGGAACTCGACCCGTTGCACGTTTCACTAGTATGCTTCTATTTTTAGCGTCATCTGCAGGCACAAGGGAACATGACGTGCTAACCTCAGGTTTACCCTCAGTAAGCCTTTTCCACGAGACTGCAGTTATGTCTTCCATTTGTTTTGCGTTACTGTTTGTATTCACTGACTGACACTTGATAACTAAGGGCGACAGGGAAGCTGTGGTTTTGATGGGTTCCTCCTTAGATGCCTTCTGCTCCATGTTTGAATCAGCTGCGGCTGCTACTTTTTCCTGATTATCAAGTGAAACGAAGTGATAAGAACTTTTTACCAGCTTCCGCACATCTCTAACCTGGTAAATCGGAGGCTGCATCTTTCCCTTGGTATCCCTGATGTCTCTGACTATGAAATGAGGCACTTTCTCCATCATCTCTCCCTTCAGTGACGTGATGAGCGTTTGGCATTTGGAGTCGCCGGCCGACCTTACAGCACCGGTCGCACTGGACACTATGTTTGGAGTTAGCAGGCTAGCTATGTTGAACGGATTGGGTTTGTTGTCCTTCACACTCCGCAAACTTATTTTGATTCCCGGGGGCTTTGCCGGCACAGCATGGCTTGTGGCACTACTGCTATTAAAGCTCAGTTTGGTGTCCCTTAATTCTCCTTGCCCAGTCATGGTGTGGGTTGGGTCTTTATTCTTTGTTTTCCCCTGTCCCCTGTCTTTGCAGGGAAGCTGTATGCTTGGCACGAATAAGTGGGACATTTTAGTTAGTCTGCTGTTCCCCGTTTCGAGGTCGAGGTTTGCTTTACCGAAGTTGTCGGTGAACGATGTTAGCTTCTTGGCTGGAGTCGTCTTACTTTCCTGCTCCTTTTGAAACGCCGGTCCGTCTTCTCGCCAGTTCCGAAATGCACTATTGTGGCTACGATGGAGGGTGCTCTTGGTCGCCTCCGAAGCTCCTTTCTTAGTGTCTGCCGGCTTTTCATTTTCTGCCTCGCTGTTAGGTTCAGGTGAAATGGTTAACGATCCATCTCTTTGCATGTTATCCTTTGGTTCACACGAATTGCTGTCCACTATGTCTCCGAGTTCATCCAGAGAAAGGATAGTGATCCCTGACCCTGTCTCTAACATCTTAGAGCCTTGCCTTTGTAGGTCCTCAGTCTCCTCCGTGATAACCTTCTCCCTAGGAATTTCATGGTCTTTGCACAGGAAGCTTGGAGACAGAATTGGGTATGCGTCCGATATCTCTCCCCTTTCCATTTTACGTTCCTGTTCAAACTGCATTTTCTTCGAAATGACATTTTTCAGAAGACTTGAGGCAAATATGGACTTTTTGTGTGTGTCATCCATGGCTTCCCCAATCTCGCAGGCCTGCTGGCTGGCCTCAGTCCCTGGCTCACTTGGCAGGGTGCCTGTAACTTCATCTGCTGAACGTGATCCCACAGCATTTTCCGCAAATTTCACATGCCTGTCTCTGTCGTCAACAGTCGCCTGTATGTTACAATGGAAATTCAGAGTCTCCGTCAAAGTTATCACCCCTCTCTGCCCTTCGGCGAATTTGCTCTTCACTTCGATTTTCTTTGTGGATGACGATGTGCCACTGGGATCAGGCAGGCTGCTATTCAGAGCAAAAATCTTCGTTTGGGTTCCTTTCTGACTGGCTAATGGAAATGCATGTTTGCCTTTTGCCTCTGAACTACTGTTAATTTCAAAAGTCGAAGCTGAACTTTTGCGGGGCATATTTTGCTCCCTTCCCTGTGTGAGATTACCGCATTTTAGATCAACAAATGCAGACCACCTGTTCAACCCCAAGCCGTGCTCTGATGCAGATGACTCACTGGAGGTGCTGAAATTAATGGCATCGAAGTACGGACAGGCTAAACTCCGAAAAGCCCTTGTCGTTAAATTGCGCACCTCCTTATCCGCATCGTCCATTTCGCTTATTGAACTGGATGCGCCGCTGGAGTACTCCGCTATGTCTTTCCCCTTTAATTTACTGCCAATATGCAGGCGACCAGGGGCCGGGATAAAGCAGTTCGCTCTGTCACATGTTGCCTCTGCTTTCACGTTTTGGCTTTTAAAAACGTAGCCGTTCAAGTCTCCGTCGTGCTTAGCACAGTAATGCAGGTTTTCATTGTCCAGGCTGTTGCGCCTGTCGTTTATAGCCCTGGAGGCGGTTTTGATTGACAGATGGATCTGTCCCACAGAATTCCCACCGCCGTTCTGGTGCTTTAACAGGATTTCATCCGGACTGGCGCATTTGTCCAAGTCGCACAGATCGTGTTCGTGCTTAGTGCTGACTGCTGCCCCGTTAGTGCGACACAGGAGTGTAGTATTATTAGATTGTCCCTGGTTGCTTTTCAGTTTCGCCAGAGTCTTGTCCTCTAATACCTGCGCTTCCTCGATCGTCTCGTCGCTGTCAAAAGAAGCGTAGTCGACGAACGAGTAGACCCGGTTGTCATCTTCAATGTCCCAGCAGGATCCGCCGCCAAAATCGTAATCCACGTCGTGGTCTAACTCTAACAGCTGTATCTCATGGGTCGTGATGTAGTGAGACTCGTCCTCTGCGCAAATAGGGGTGCAGTTTTCGGATAAGACCACGCTTACGCCATCGTCTGATTCACTTTTCCTGGCCAGATACATATCCGTGTAGCGCAATTCTTCGCTTTCAAACGAAGTATTTTTTGTGTTGTAGCTTTGCCGCAGATAGTCCCGTTTATGCTCCTCTACTGCGACTCGTTTGTCGGCTGGAACTTCGTCACGGTCCCCGAAATCGTTCTGAGAGTCCGGGGAAGACGCTGTTTCGGACGAAAGGTTACTCGCTGCTCTCTTTTCGGGTCTGACGTGCCCCGTATGTTCATCATTATTATATTTACAGTCCTTGGTGGGGATGTAAGCAGCAAGTTCCCTCCGATTGCAGTCGACTGCTGTCCTGTCCCCTGAAATCGGCGCGTCATTATTGCATTTAATTATAGCCAGTTGGTTCCCCTCCCCAGTAAAAGTAACTTTTACAGTTTTTGTACCTTCAGCTTTCATGGCAAGCAAATCATCCAAATCAACGTATTTCGATTCTTCCTTTTGCGTCCCGGGATTACAAAGACCCTTGTCGGACTGGAGCTTTCTATAAGGACTGGTGTCTCCTCGGTAAGTTAAAGTTTTCTGAAGCGCTTCCATTCGCTAGGTTCCCCCGATGTTGCAAGGTCTTTGTAGTTATAATTTTAATCCGGGACGCTTCCGAGACGAAAAAGAGTGAGACACAAGTCCCCGGGAATCCCCGCTTCACTCCCCGGTGTACAGTGGAACAACCAGAGTCTCCTAGTGGAGCTGTCGCTCTGCTCTGCGCCTCTAGTCCACAGTTGTTTGTGAGGCGCTCACGGCTGTCATTTCGGATGCCTTTGGTAACAGTAGCAGAGGCGGCATTCCAGCTGCCTGCCTCATATAACAGGACACAAAGCATATGGAAATTCTTACTTTTGCTGCAGACGAGACTGTGTCATCGACCGAGCACCATCGCCACACTCTTTCATTGTCTTGTCCCGTATGCAAATTTGTTATTACTCAGGAAAACTCACAGGTAGCTGGCAGCACTAATGGTAAAAAATGGTTATTCATAATTTCCTGGGACCGTTTTACGATGTGTCAATTAGGAAATATTTTAAAGAGCTATTTTAATCGGTTTGTCATTTAATACTCTTTACTATGTATGTATGTATATATATATATATATATATATATATATATATATGTGTGTGTGTGTGTGTGTGTGTGTGTGTAGCCTACCATTAGGCACTAAGTAGTAGTACAGCTAGTTTGTTTAATGCATGCATGTAAATATATGTGCATGTGTTTGTGTGTGTGTATAGCACACATGTAGGCTAGCATATATATATATATATATATATATATATATATATATAGATATACACACACACACACACAAACACACATAGTGACGGTGATGAGATGCAAATTCATAGTATTATATTGATATTGTATACACATGATTTTTACTTTTTATTTGTTTTATTTTAAACGTAGGGTTTACTTTTTAAAGTCCTCGTTTTCAAAATAATCATAGTTTAACATTATGAAACAACGTGTATCTGCTAAGATACGAAAACATCTTTTTCAGCTTGTTTAAATTTCTTTTTCCTTTCGTGTAGCCTACAGGAGTCGTCTGACAGTCCTCTAGTGCAACTAAGGATTAGCAGCAAAGGTTGAAGACTTCTTGTTACGTTTACGTAATGAAAACTATTGTATTGTACCCTATAATAGCCTATATTACAATTCAGTATTTTAAAAATATATTAGGTTTTAGGCAATATGGTGTAAAGCTAGTACGTTTAATGCATGCATGTAAAACTCTCAAGGTTGAAGTTGTTTAACAATTATTCGCAAAAAGATATATAAACAATTGGATACCGGTTACTTCCACTTTTTTGGGCGAAACATTTAGCGCAAGTTCAGCACCCGAATCAACGAACAGCTCCCCGTCTTAGAAAACCTTTATCTTATGCCGAAAACAAATCTTTATTATTATTTTTTTAAATTACCTAATTCTATCTAAGCACAGATTAATAAATACAATAGGCCTATAGGGTTACGTCCAGGATTTATATACAGATAAAAGATCGCGGTTGTCTGACCGCAATTATCCTCGATTAATCGGTGGCATTTTCATTCATTTTAATAAATTTAATTGATAGTATATGACAAATATTACGAAGTTTTGGAACAGTTATTGCTATAATGGATACAACAAATTGAACAAATTGTTATTAATTATTATCATTTACAAGTTGCCGTGTAATAGGTCATTTGTACGAACAACACAGATGTTCCTGAACAACACAGATGATATAATGCGAAGCCTGATATAAATGCGTCTTTAGAAATGTAAACGTAAACCCGATCATTTGCAATCCGTAAATAGATAGTGTTAGTACCTATACAGACACGTAACTATCGGTTCGACGTCGATTATACCGAATTTGAAGCCAAGCAGGTGATAGGTACCTATGTAGCGAATTCCTCTCTAAAGTCGCGGCCCTATAAATATAGTTCGGCACATGCCCAAGTCTGAGCCACTGACCTTTTTACGCGGCTTAGCGGCGAAATTTCCGTGTGGGTGTAATGGATATGTATAAATCTTAAAAGTGAAACAAAAGCACTAATAGTAGGCTACAGACCGTCGTAATTTAAGCGAAAACAAAACCCCGGTAATACTACACACTGCTCAAACCGTATAACTTAATTATTTGTCATCAAATCATCATAATTTTAGTTAGTCCTACATATTGAGTACCTCTTTCTGCAGATTATTTTGTGGCATGTTATGTATGACATCCAGCCACTCCACATTAATCCGGACGCCATTTTAATTTCAGCAAAACGTGTTCGATTGGCTACTAAGTCCTTCATAATGAAGGAAAGTTGTTTTATTGGCATTTAATACTTGCAAAGAATGTGGAATAAATCGCTGTAAATATCGCTGTATTCTGCATGTAGGCCTATCTATCTATCTATCTATCTATCTATCTATCTATCTATCTATCTATCTATCTATCTATCTATCTATCTATCTATCCTGACATTGGTGGATTGGTACCACAAAAAGTCATTAGAGTGTGATACTTACATGCCCTGTGATAGACCGACACAACATTTAGGCTTCACCTTGTTGCACTCTGTTTCCTAGGATGAATTCCAAGGTAACCCTGCACTCAGTGGCTATGGAAAATGGTTGGATAAATGGATTGATGGATGGATGGATATCTTAACAAACAATAGTAGCCATATTTTTAACAGAAATAGCTCATACCTGTGGTATTAGACTGTTAATTTAGTCGACATGACAGGCTCTATACAAAAAATAACAGCAGCAGAGATTTCTGGGAAATGCTCAGGAGTGTAGGGGGGATCACATGGGCACCAGTGATTAGTTACCCAGTTCAGTGCTCTTTATATCTAACTTACGACAAAAATAGTCAGCATATTCCTTGTGTTTGTGACATAACTGACACGCCTTGTCCACTTATGTGCTGCCCAGCCTCCTCTGAAGGGTCTGGCCACTCTGATTCCTCACCTCCATCCCAGAATGCATTGTGGCCAATGACTCCTCCTCATTTGCGTGGCCCTACTAGCAGATGTGTCATGCTCTGCTTCTGGCAAGCGCTGCTGGTGGCCTGGTTTGACTCACCAGCCCTGTCAAGCAGCCAGATAAGCGACAAAGAATGGGCATTTTGGTGCCTCCCTCCCCTTTTAAATGGGAGAAGTGCCTGCTTCTCTGTTTATGGGAAAGAGGGCACTGTGTAGGATGTCTGATTTTCACAGTGCTTTACAATACAGTGTTCATGTTTTGTTTTTTTTTGGTGAAAAGCGGCTCGAATGAGAAGAAGAGCCATAGAGAGAGTGAGTGAGAGAGAGAGAGCTTCCTGTCAGGCATGATCAGAGTTCAGCTCTCAACTCTAACAGCTGCGAGCTGTTATTAGAGAGAAGGGCTGCAGGCCTGGAGGTCCAAAGATCAGCTCTCCCAGCTGAGCATGCAGGGGCCGTCTGGAGAGCCTGGGGCTTTTGAGCCTGACAAACTATTCCCTCGGATCGGGGCATTCTTCCCCGGGTTAGGGTTAGAAAGAGCGGGCTAGGGTCAGCGTAAGACAGTATCAGATTAATGCACTTTCAATATTCACAGTGGGTGAATCATGGTGGTAGTCATGAGGAACACCTTTGGCCCATTATTAATATGTCAATAGACCAAAGCAATGAGAAACTGCATTCCATAATCTCTCCCCATGTCCTGAACTTGTTATTTTGGATGTTTCAGGAAGTGAATTATCATTTACCTTCTTTACTTGTCATTGTTTTGTGTCGGATGCTGGTTCAATTTTCAAGGGCTTTTTTTTGTTTTGAACTGGCAGAAGTGAAACAGCTAGCTGATGTTTGGTCGGGGGCGAGCATGTGACCCTGAGTTTGCCCCGCCCACCGCACCGGGCTGCTTTCAGCATGGCCCGACGCGGGGGGCGGAGTCCTGGGAAACTGCGGCTGTCAGTCCAGTGTGGTTGTGGCCTTCGGTCCCGCCCCCTTTGTTTCAGGATTCACAGTGGGGTGGCGAGGAACCCGACTCCTCAGCCTGCCTGCTTCCTATCTTCACATCCCCCAGCGCTAGGGTTAGTTTTCTCTGCTCCTTTGGTTCATTTTGATGTTTCTCTAAGTAAAAGCTTTTAAGGCCAGGTTTTCAATTACGTCCGCGAGTGGGATAAATTTAGACAGCTATTTAAAAAGTGGGCTTGCCTGCACAAGTATGGAGAGATCAGTTACTTTCAGGGGCTACATTAAAACGGCAGGTGCTAAATCATAGCGACCATTCATCATGCTTCTGGGCTAAATCCTGCTTAACTGAAACACACGCGTAAAGTGCTTATATTTTTTACTCCCTTCGGTTTTGTTGGTTTCATGTACATTTCTGCACTAATATCTACATGATTTAGTATTTTCTGATGCATGCGGAGGCAGATTCAGACGTGTATAGAGGCTCCTGAGATTCTTGAGTCAGAGGTCCCGCTACATTATGATCGTTATTTGCTGGGGATGGGGGATGGAGATGGTTGTCAGCCATTGCTGACTGTAGGGGTGTGTTAAAATTCCCTTAAACGAATATGCCCAGATAAACCTGTTCATAATGTGTGATATTATGGTCAGATGTTGAAGAAGTCCCCTGACGGAAGGTTTTTGTCCTACACAGCAGAGCAGCTTATCCTGTAGCCTCTGCTTGAAATCGGGATCTAGTAAATGGAGACTTGCCAGTGATGAGCTGTCAAACCCAGGGAGTTGTTTGATGCACTTGATTTTGCTGTTATTCCTTGTCAGGCTCAGAACTTCAGGTCCATGTCAATTACATGAGCTGTTGACCTTGACATAGAGTGTGAATTTTAATGGATTGGATAAATCCAGGAGCCTTGTGACCCCAAATCTGAATAAACTGTGTGCAAACTCCAAACTCCCATCTGCTGGTTCCTTACCTACCTTCCTAGTGTTTACTCCTCTTTATTGTGTATCTTGTGTCTTGTGTTTATTCTTTTTGTTTATACCCTAGTTGTTAACTGTTTATTCTCCAGGAATGCAAACAAGTTCCTTGGTGAGCCCAGTCTCTATTCAAAACACTGCAGTCCAAGTCAAATCTCGTATCAAAACAATGCAGCTTGAGTCAAGTCTCGAGTCAATTACCATCAAGTCCAAATCAAGTCCAATTCTTTCCATCATTTTTGCTGCCATCATATTTATGACTCGAGTCCAAGTTGTGAGACCTGTAACTTGACTCCCTACCTATGTGAGTTTTTGTTACCTTTAGTGATTAAAACGTGCTGCAGCAAAAACCTGTCACAGTACATAGGAGGATATGTTCTTTATAGGCAGAGATGGGTTAAAAAGAGAGTGTCCACTAATGGTTGTCCTCACATAGTTTTTACATCCATGTATATGCAGAGAGTGATGCGTCTTTCCTACAAACTATCTCAGGAGACTGTGCATTCAGCTAACTGAAAATGCAGACAGCAGAGATTTAATATACACTGAAATTCTAAAATTAATGTTATGGTATCCTGAGGAGGACTATAGCCTCAAGTCTTCTTGAGTCACAAGGTCTAAGTCAGGTCCAGATCTTGAGTATTTGTCCTCAAGTCCAAGTCAAGTCTAAGTCTTTCCCTCAATTTTCACAAGTCATCAAATTTGTAACATGAGTCTGAGTCGATTCACGAGTCAGTGACTCAAGTCCCCACCTATGCTATTGCCATGGTGTCTACAATAGTAGCAAGCTGTGCCGGCACAAATTTTTAATGTGTCAATAAAGATTCTGACTCTGATGTCCCTTCTGAAAGGCCTGCTGAAGTCCAGATGATGCCACTTGCTGTGTTGGATTTGATTGGACCTTCCCCCAACTCTGCCCTCACATGTCCCTCGAGTGCCCCAAAGCGTCAGACCCCCACAGACAAGACAACCACCTGCTGCATTGTGGGGAAAAAAAACTCGACATACACCTCAGGTGACGTGTTCGGTCACGGGAATTCGAGTGGGTTGACATCATCCTGTTCTACATGATGGCAAATGGGCTTCATAGCAAATGTGAATCTTGGGTGTCGTGATTCATGAGAAATGCCAAGTTGATCCCAGAGGATGGTGCAAATATGTGAAATGTAACCCACTCTGTGAGGGGCTTGTGGTTCTTGGTCGAATGGATCATCTGCACTTGACCCTTTGACTGAGCCATAGTGCGCAGTTCCGAGTGAAACTAAAGAAGCCGTAGAACAACACGGTCAGGAATTTATTTACACGTGAGGGTATGGTGCGTTGGGTATCACGTAACAGCCTGAAATAATGCAGCTCTGGATCTGGGGTTTACAAACTCCCAGTCTCTTACAATGGACCCCACAAATTTGTTTACTGATTTTTTGTTAGCGTTACTTTTCTCGGACATGTGACACCACCCGCGAGCTTGTGCCAAGGGTGGAGAAGTGCACCGACCAGTCATGGGCCAATATCACCATACTTGTCACCCGGAAAATATTGTCACCCTGGCAGCACTCTGCTTGGGCCCATGGTTGTAAACACCTTTATAAATATTTAATTCATGATTTGGCAGACGCCATGATATTAAAAGATGGAATGCGTTTGCTGAAGCTTAATGGTGCATGTACCACTGTAAGCTTTTACAGAGATTCTTACTACAGAACTGCAGGCATGTTACTAAGCTGTAGGTCCATTGGTGACGAGGACACTTTCGTTTGGAAATGGTGTATCCAAGCAGGAGGAGAAGTTGAAAATGCTAGCGAGGGCTTGGTATGAGCATAGATACCACAGGGAAGGAATAGCCTAGACATCCAGTATATACACTCACCTAAAGGATTATCAGGAACACCATACTAATACGGTGTTCGACCCCCTTTTGCCTTCAGAACTGCCTTAATTCTACGTGGCATTGATTCAACAAGGTGCTGAAAGCATTCTTTAGAA
>JABFEA020000054.1:2161064-2176556 GCA_019775915.2 Cyphomyrus plagiostoma
CTTCCCCCCATCTGGTACCTGCCTCTGCATTTCTGGCAATATAACCGCCCCCCACCACCCCCCCGCCCCCCCCATGCCGTTCGCTGATGAGGCACCATTTCCTGCCGGCGCTGAACTCCCTGGCCGCCCGCTGCTGACTCGGCACAGATATCCCACAAGCTGAGGCCAGGTTGCCTTCGCTACACTTTCTGTGGCCACTAATCATCAAGCCCTGCATCTGCGGCAGCTTCTCGCTCTCTGATGTGCGTCTGGCCTATGAGTTTGCTTCAGGTCCCTGTTGTTTATACCTCGTAGCTACATTGTGTATAGATGCAACCCCTGCATGTCATATGTATATGTCCATACATATATGTGTTACGTATAACTGGGGCACGGAGTGAGGAAGCAGGATAAGGGGTTTAATCAAAGGCAGGACAACCATCAGAACACAACTATACCACAGATAACGTCAGTGACCGGACTGGGGAAACATACTCTAACGTGGACTTAAATACACAGGACTGATTAACAACAACGAGAAACAGTTGGTAACACGGGGATTCCACACGAGGTAGCTAGGGAGGATTGGACGAGCAGGGTATGACATATATGGATGTATGGATGTGTATGTATGTATATATGTAGATACATGTATGTGTGTGTGTGTGTGTATGTGTGTGTGTGTGTGTGTGTGTGATAAATATACCCATAGCTAGAAATAAATTTCATGGGGTGTCCAGCAACCGCCCCTGTAGGTCCCCCTTGGTATATGCATTTTTAGATTTTGCCGACTGGTGGCGCACAGGGACGGGGTCTAGCAAATCTCGGGGGGGTAAATTCAACTCAGTGGTAATTTTTACTAGCCGGCTATGTGCCGGATATATCATACGGAGAGCAGCTGGTTGACATGCACCTCAGTGTCCCAGTAGAAACCTGTGTGTATAGAGACCAACCCTCATAACCAAGAATCACTGAATTGAATTGATTTGATAAGTACTTATAGTTAATGCTGATGAAAGTGAATGGACAGTGCACGGTATCAAAGAGTACTATCCCTTTAAGACGCTCAGGGTCATATAAATATCACACTGTGCGTTGTTGGACGCTCTGTTCTTACGAGTTGTGTTTGGTAATGTTATCCTCCATTTGCATATATTAAAACACATCGTGGTATCTATTAATACATTGGAAGAAAAGCATCACAATGGCTGCACAAGGGTCACTCTAGGCCTTCAGCTCCTCTTCAGGAGAGTTCAAGGTCAAACAGCCTCCCCTTTTATGCCCTGTGTTTGGCCTAACCTGTCAAATGTCCTGTTAATTGGATGAACTTTTTCAATATAACTAATAACACTTTACTTGATGGTACAACAAGTAATATAGTATTATACTATTACTTACATATTAAGTCTTAAATACATACTGATTTCATGCAAATTCATCATTAATTAATTGTGATGCATGTTTTTTTGAATATTTGTTACTATATCCGTTAATTCTGTAAATCTTTTTAAACTACTTAAGGCACCACTGAAGGAGCAAGTCATGAATAACACAAGTGAAATACTTGTCATATTTGTTCATCATTAATGAATTGTGACGCATCTTTTATCCCAAGTAGCAGCTATATTGGTTTATGATTTGTTCATGATTTGTACTTCAGTAACTCAGTTATTATTAAGTATCTGTTACCATATAATAATACTGATGCATCTCAACTGGTGATAACACAAATCCCCATATGTACCCTCAGTGAATGTAATCTGTGAGACCCTTTCATACCAGTCATGGCATCATTGGAAACCTTCCGGCAAAATATATCGTTACTGCCAAGGATCGTGGGAACCTCAGCCCTAACCGTTAGCCTCTGTATATATTCACATTTGAGACCAATGTGACTCTGAGATGATACTTTTCTGTACCAAGATGACTCACTTAACGTCCCGTCGAAGAGCAGCCGTCACTGAGATGCTGTATCATGAGTCGGTTCCGGAATAGCTCACGACCCTATACTCCGAAATGTCACAGAAATGTCACAAGTTGAAGCAGTTCTTCATAGAGAACTTGGCCAAGAAGCTTTCAGAGACTGATCTATTAGCATAGATAGCCTTTGTTAGCTGCTACTAAACAGTTAGGCTTCTGAGTAATAAAGGGATTATTTTTGTCATCTGGAGACACTGCATGGTGCACAAGTTTGAAAATAAAATTATATTATTTACTGAGGTAAATACGTTCAGTTAAACATTTTGAATTAGTTCATTCAGGTTTCTTTTAAACTGATTTTAGTTTTGTTAGAAGATATGACAACTAAAAATCTGACGGAGGTATTTATATTTTGTATACAGGCTGAGTTAAAATATTCTTTAGTAAATGACACACAAGCACTTTTCAACCTCATTACATTATTTCTTTAATTGTGTCGTATACATCCTTCAAAAGGATTAAAACTCGTAACGACTTAATTAACAAACTAAAACATATTGTTACCCATGATTTTTAGAAAAATGTTTTTGCACAACAGAAATTTCCAAACGCATGTGCAGTTAATAAACTGTAAGCGGGTTTGCACCAATAAGTTGCACTTTAGCACGTTTCCAGTCCGCTTGTAGAGATGCGCGCGAATATGCAATGTCATTTCTGCACCACCCATTGCTGTCCATCCTTCTGTTCTACTCATTCTTCGTTCATTATGTAAAAATTTCCCTCCCGGGCCGTCTACCAACCACAACTTGCATACAGTGGTGGGTAAATAATTCGCATGAATATATAAATAAATAAATGTGGGAAGAGGCTGCAACTGAACTGCTGATGTCAGGACTCCAGTGCAGCACTGCACAGCGCAGGTTGGGGGCGAGCCGCTTTCTGCTCCGGCGTCTTTTTCGTTTCACGTATTTGAACATCTGGAAACCAAGATGTCGGTAATCAAACGCTGCGGTCTGCTTTGCACCATCCTGCTCTGTCTGGCTTCTGCAGTTCATCCCAAAAAGATATTCCGATGTCCTTCTGCATGCGCCTGCTCCAAGGAGTCTATCGTTTGTGTCGGATCCTCCAATGTCCCTCGCATCATCCCCAACGACATCAACTCACTGTAAGTATTCTGCAGATGATTCACTGCAAAATGCCATTGAATATCTTAAGTTATGTTTTTACGGTTTAATAAATGTTGCGGCACCATTTTAACTGTTCAGACATTTAAATGTTTGCGCTGGTGGATTTTCCGGTCCTTTAAAATAAGCTGCATTTTTGAAAGTCATTTAATGCACAAAACAGTACGCCTCAGGGTGCATGCTAATTAGAATTTGTTAGTTTGATGTCTTTTTGTAATTGGTCTTATTTAGCACCTAGCTTATGACCTCCGATTATGACATTGTCGCCTGGGGAAAATTTACGTGTTTGCACATCATATTAATTCTTTCAGGAGTATCGTCAACGGGACCTTCCCTGAGATCAAAGAGGCTATGTTCTCCCACATGCCTTCTTTGCAGTTGTTGTAAGTAAACTTTTAATGGGTCAGAGCATTTTCTGTTCAAGATATATTCAGTTGCTGTCCATGTACATTTTAGAGTAAAATATCTTTGTGTGGTGATGAATTCTATTAAGCACATGTGTTTGGTTAAATTTGACCAGCAGGCTATGGGGAAGAAGCGGCAGTGATATTGATCTGCAATTCCAGCAAAGGGTCTGGCCCACACTGAGAGCAGAGATCTTAAGCATTTACTAATTATCCAGTCTTAGTACATCCGGCTACCTCTACAAGCATATTTCAGTTCAAGCCAAAATTGTTGCACAAAGAATTTTTAATCCAGATAGTCTGTACCAATGCAGTCTCACCTAGACGAGACTAGTGGGCTATTGTCATACTTTACTTGTTTTACTAGTGTGCTCTATCAGCAGTTAGTGCACACAGTTATGTGAAAGGACTTCGTCTGGGTGTAAAAGGAGAAGCACCATGCAGTAAATTGTACTAGAACTATGGAGAGTTTATGTTCCAGGGGAGAAGCTGTTCTGTTTTTTAAAAGTGGGATCTTGATAGCATTTCTATCAATGGCAAGCAAACATTTTTCCTAATTAACAAGGAGCAGTGAAATGGCTAATTGGGTTGGGATGTGATGGCTATTCTGCTTGGGTCCAGGCATGGAGACCAGCAAAGTTCATTCTGATCAGGGCTAGGAACCCCCACCTTGGATAACACGAATAAGACACCCACAGATATAGCTGCCAGAGGCGGTGTACCACGCTAACGGAGATGACCATAATTAACATCGCACTGTTGCGCAATGAGACCTTTAGGTGGCCGAAAAGTTATTTTCACCAAACCTTCTATTTTCTAGTACTGCTCTTTGATATTTTCTTGTAAGCATATACTGGAGATCATCTTAAACCATGGCCAGCTCTGTTGGGTTTACGGCAACAGCTATAATAAATGTATACAATTAAAAATTTGGTTCCGATTTCATTTTGTCATTTAGATGAGCTTGTTAGATGTTTAAGGTGGCCAGTCGCATGGAATGAAAGGAAAAACAACGGGAGCATCCCTCCATCCATCAATCCATCTACCTACCCATTCATCCATCCATCCACACCAACACACACACAGACACAGACCCGAACACCTACCCACCAGCACTGCCTGTCTTTGGAAGTCAAAGCAGACTTGGAGAGGTACTACAAGCAGGAGCCTGGTGGGGTTTAACCCCCAGCCCCCCGGTTGTCCCTTAATTTTTTTTACATTACACAGTTTGGGCTTTTTCAGCATTATTTTTGGTGGTGGGGGTGGTGTGGGGGGGGGGGGGTTATATCTGTGCATGACCTGCTAAATCCCTTGAGTTTGATTCGGAGTATATTTCTAATACATCATTTTCTATCCCCACAGGCTTCTTAATTCAAATTCCTTTACTGCCATAAAAGACGATGCCTTTTCCGGCCTGCCGCATCTGGAATATCTGTAAGTTTCTGTTTGCACACTATCAGGAAAAAAAAGTATCTTTGAGGGTCCAATTACTTGTCTTTGGGGCTGCACCCTCAAGGGTTTGCCAATTGTACCCTAATTGTAAGTAAATGTACCTTTAATTTAATAGTAAATATTCTAACTTAAGGTACAGAAATGGACTCTGGTGAGTGCTTTTGTACCATTGGGGGGACACAGGGCTGTAGCCAGGATTTTTAAAATACCAAGGATCATGGTTATTGGAGTTGTAGAAAAAATACTGAGGACTTGATCTCGGTCTCCTGACTGGTAAGATTGGGCATGGACCTACAGTAATGTTCTCCGTACCTTGGGGAACATTACTGTACTTGGGCAGGTATGATGTTGGGAACTGGAGAATTATTAGAGTCTATTAGAAGGGTGGAGTCATCTGTGCCTCTACCCACCCACCTCCAAGAGGATGACTGAGATATGTTGGGCTCAGGAAACCAAAGCTGGTATGTGAAACTAATGTGTAGTTCTCATTGAGTTCGGGTCATTGGGTGTCCGGTGACTTTGGGGGTGGGCGGTGCTTAAATCTGATTAAACGTCAATCAACCCCGAGCACAGGATTCATCTGTAACAGTGGTTCCAAATCCAGTCTTCGGGGGCCCATAGACAGTACAGGTATTTTCTCCCTGTCAGACAGTCCACAAGCAGGAATGTGAACTGTCTGACAGGGAGCTCAGAGGGATCAAAAACATAGACCGGCGTGGGTCCCCGAGGACTGGATTGGGAAACACTGATCTATAAATATTGGACAACTAGTCAATGAGTAGTCAACATGTTGGTTGAAACAAAACCTTGGTCTGGATTTGAACTTTCTGGACCAGAACGTACCACCTCTGACCTAAGTTTGATAAAACAAGATTTAATTAAGGCTAAGATACCTGTATGATTCCTCAGCCTCCGGCTTGGTCCCTTGTGCTCGCTCCTCTGTCCTCCACTGTCCTCTATGTCCTCTATTCCTTCAATTTGCCAGGTTCATTGAAAGCAACAAGATGGAGACCACAACCAAGCACGCCTTCCGAGGCCTGCGGGACCTCACACACCTGTGAGCCACCGCCACTGCCGTCTCCTGTCATCGTCACCATCACTTACTCTATGTCACCATACCTCAGAGACACTCAGCCGTTCTCCAAGCCTTTCCTGTTTCCTATCTGGCTCTTTTTTCAGGTCTTTAGCAAACAATAATCTCAAGGCTCTTCCCCGGGATCTCTTTATCGACCTGGACTCCCTGATTGAACTGTAAGCGGAAACTTTCTTCATCTTCTATGCACTTATTGTACTTAAGGACATCCTAAAGTTGCATGGCATATTATGACGTGGCTGCTTATGCAGTGAAGCGTTAATGTAAATGCAATAGACACAAAGAGTGTCCTCATTTCCTACTCTGCATGCCTGCCAATATTTTTTTGTGGAAAACAGGGAGATTTTGCCAAGGAGTACAAAGGTACGGGGGGTAGAAGGTCAGGAAAAGGCCAGGGAAATTTAGATCTGTTAGTAATAACGTTTCAGGTGGGACTGTTGGGGGTACCAGTCTCAAGCAATGATTGAAGTGCCAACCATGTGGTGTGGTGTCATGTGACCACACATGTGTCCTGTGTCATGTGACTGCTGGCATCAATATGCTGCGATCACCCGTTCTCTTCCATTGGGTGTCCGCCCAACATTTCCCCGTTTCTCTTCCACATGCGGCAGCGACCTACGGGGCAACCTGTTCGAGTGCGACTGCCGGGCCAAGTGGCTGATGGGATGGCTGAAGAACACCAACGCCACGGTGTCGGATGTCTTCTGCGATGGCCCCGCGGACATGAAGGGCAAGCGGCTGAACGACCTGGCCAGCCTGCGCAGCGAGTGCATCTCCACCGGTGACGACCGCCTCACCCCCTCCCTTACTGTGGGCCTCACGTTCGAAAATGTTACCTGCCAGAACCAGTGTTATTACAGATCTGATTTTTAAATTTGGCTTCATTTAAGTTGATTCAAATTTTATTATTATTATATTCAGTTTTCAATCTATTTGCTAAATTGCCTGTAGATGTGAATGTGTGTGTGTGTGTGTGTGTGTGTGTGTGTGTGTGTGAATGGTGTGAGTGTACCCTGCGATGGGTTGGCGCCCCATCCTGGGTTGTTCCGTGCCTTGTGCCCATAGCCTCTGGCATAGGCTCCGGAGCCCCTATGACCCTGACAAGTGGGTACAGGAAACGGATAGATGGATTTTGAATGAGTTTTTTTATGTGTTTTAGGTTCAGTTCAAGCTTTAGTAATTTTATATCTAGGGACAGGCCGAAAGTTGTTGAACTATTTTTTTGTGTCTGATCTTCAGAGAATTGATCAGGAATGTACAGTACTCATTATATTCAAATGTCGTCAAAATAGGCAAAACATGTTCCAGGTATTAATGATCATTACAAATCATTACTTAAATATTTTCTAAAACTGGTAACTGAAAATATTTAACATTTGTTTTTATTTTATTCCAATCACTTCCAAATATTTGCATGTTTTTGTTTAGTTGTAAAAACCCTATTTTGCAGCGCAGCCATTATGCTGGTTTGTATGTATCCGCAGTAACGACCATGGTTAGCCTTCAGGAGCCACTAGCTCATCCATAAAGCCCCATTGATCTTACAGCGTACATGTCCAATTTGCACTTGTGCTACAAAGATTCTTTGTATCTATTGCCTCACAGAGTATAGAGCAAGGAATCCAATATATTATATAATTTGCAGCCATCATCATTTGCATGTGCCTTGTTATATGGACCGCTAGATGATGAGGTATTTAATAGACAGACAATGTTATCAGCATCACATCTGAGATTTATGGAAGGGTCACATTTTCAGAACTAAGAGCGTCGGCAGTAGTTCTGTCGTAAATATTCAAAAATAGCCCACAGAAATGAATTCTATAAATTCACTTTTATGGGATACAATACCCTCTCTGTGCAGACTTTGTCCTTCATCAGTCAGTGGGAGTGGAGTCGCTCTCCACCGACACCTTTTCATATAAGAACGATGTTTACGTGGCACTCGCTGCCCCCAACGCAGAGGGCTGCATGATCATGCAGTGGGACCACATTGAGATGAACTTCAGGACGTACGACAACATCACAGGTCAATATCTCTCCTTCCAGTTTTTATACTATAAAGAGAACCTTAGAAATTGCCCAACTGTTAGATGATGATGTGGAAATAAATCTTTATGAATTAAATTTTGCCTTAACAATCGCTAAATGTAACATTGTGGGGATAATAAGACAGTAACTTTTGTCTGACTTTGAAATTCAGGCCAGTCCATCGTTGGGTGCAAGTCTGTCTTGATCAACAACCAGATTTTTATCATTGTGGCCCAGCTTTTTGGTGGCTCCCATATATACAAGTTTGATGAAGACCAGAACAAGTTCACCAAGTTCCAGGACATCGAGGTGTCCAAAATATCCAAACCCAACGACATCGAGACATTCCAGATAGCTGATGAGTGGTTCTTTGCGATTGCTGACAGCTCGAAGGCAGGCCTGTCCACACTTTACAAGTGGAATGGCAAGGGCTTCTACTCAGTGCAGACCCTCCACGAATGGTTTCGGGACACAGATGCTGAGTTTGTCAACATGGATGGCAAGGCCTACCTCATCCTGGCCAGCCGTTCCCAGTGTCCAATCATCTACCAGTGGAACAGAGGCACCCAACAATTTGTACAGCACTTTGAAATCCCCAACATGGAGGATGTGGTGGCTGTCAAGGCATTTCAGATGAAGGAGGAGCATTATCTAGCCATGACACGCTACATCGGTGACTCCAAGGTTCTTCAGTGGACTGCTAGGCGCTTTACAGAGGTGCAGGCCCTACCCTCGCGTGGCTCCATGATTCTACAGCCCTTCTCCTTCAAGGATAGGCACTACCTGGCCCTGGGTAGCGATTACACCTTCTCACAGATTCACCTGTGGGATGAAGACAAGAAGGTCTTCGAAATGTTCAAAGAGATCTACATCCAGGCACCTCGCTCCTTCACCCCAGTGCCCACGGACCGCCGGAACTTCATCTTCTCCTCCAGCTTCAAGGGCAACACGCAGATCTTTGAGCACATCATCATTGACTTGAGTTTGTGAATTCAGTTCAGTTGCTCAGGGCTCCAGGAACTAGAGGAACATCAACTTAATGCACTTTTGTCAGATACAAAGCTGTATCGGATGTTTGATGAAGTATCCCCATATCTGATTTATCCATAATAGAACCACAAATTGACAAAATCCTGAGCAACTATACACTGGCTGATATAAAAAAATAACAATAACATTTCATTAAAAGTGAAAATGGGAAGAAATTCTTTAAATTAGATAATAATGACCAGTAGAATGAGAGGTGCCCATTAATTCTTATCTGCATAGGATCTGCTGATGTGCATTAAGTGCAATTACAGTCCCCTCATCATCATTCATGTTTAAAAAGATTTTGCATTTTTTACACTTCCATCCATTCTATTATGCAATTTAATTCACTGCACACTAATGTGATTAATTCTAATATACAGATGACACTTATCCATAAGATGAGCAGTTGACTTAGGTAACATCGGTTTGTCATATCATACACTGAAATATTGCGTAACACTGTTTTGAGATTAACGTTTTCTGTGCACACAGACTGTAAGAAGTGATCATGGTCTGTTTTCAGACTCTGCCTAAAAAGGAACCTCTGATTACACTTAGACCTCCTGAACGATAGTCTTAGGCTTTTGTAAACAGTCTGCGAATCCCATGAAAATAGTCTGGAACGGCGTAAACGTTTTCCATATGCATCAGTGACCTTCTAAGTACGTCTCAGTCAGTCTTTGGGGAAATGGCTCACCAAAATAACCGAAGGTAAGACATCTCCATGCATGACATCACAAACGACACATGAACCATTTTGTTTATTGCATCATAAAATCACTGGCATCTGACTCTGATTTCAAAGAAACAAATCGTGAGATTTTGTATTACAACAGATTTATTACTAATCTGAAAAGTTCACATAACAGTATTTCACTTGCCAACTAATGGTATGATTTCTGTACATCTAAGTAATTAGCACGGATTATATATTTTATCATTAGAGTCGTTAGATCAGCAGGAAACAGGTAAAACCACAGAGGACCCACTTCTATTGCCTCTTTATAAAATGGCCAGTCAGTCCTGGAACATTTCACCAAACTGATGTAAACCAATCCTGGCGCTGGTGGATGACTTGCATCTTATAAATAAAATAAATAAAGAAAAATGTATGTAAATAAACAAAGAGTTATCTTTGTTACTCAGGACAGTGATGAGTAATTTCACCTATAAAACACTGTAGGTGAACATTGCAGCCGAATACTGTCAAGGGGTAAGGTACGACAGAACTGAACCAAGTTTCAGGAAGATCGTTTGAACTGACAACACAGCAACTATTTTAATTCATAATAACTATCATGAAATACGCTCTGTGGTCCTCACACTTTTTGTATCACGATTTTCTGCATCTTGCGTTACCCTGGAAATGTAGCTATTCTTTGAAACTGTATGAAATGTAAATGAACAATGCTTATGATGCAATAAAAACACTGAGAATGAACAACTGAAATGTGCCACGGCATGAAATCTTCTACTATTAATAAAATAATATGAAGTGATTCACACAATAAGGGGAACACATTAAGTGGTAGTCGGCCAGTTCCAGACAAGTAGATAACGCAAAATACAGAGTAATAGTAGTATTATGCATGCAAATTGGGTTTTGCGTTACTTATATTTTCATTCTGCAATTTTTCACCAGGAATATCTTACAATAATTTGGCTTCCTGAAGAAGTGGCCTCAAGCGGTTGTTTTTAAAGCCAAAACTACATTAGCTGCCCACTTCCATTATGTGGACGATATCAGTCCTGATGTGAAAGAGCTCTTGTAAGCTTTTGTGCAGTACATGACCTTACTGTTAACAAGTCTCAGTCATGGCAAATGTGTGCGCTTAGCACAAAAGAGCACCAACAAACAGCTGCGCTGTCCACTGAAATATTGATGCGAACCTGGGCTGTCCAAGACGCAAATGCTTAGGTGAGCAAGGGCAGGCTTTCTGCTGGCTTGGCCCAGGACACAGGGAGATGTGACTCCTGATGGCACGATATTCATAGCGGCCATGACATTGAGTCATAGAACAGTCGCCGTTTATGATCAGGCTCTCAGATATGCAAGGCTTTTGTTGTGAATTTCTGGCTTTCTTCCAGATCTGTGGTTATACCCATCATCACCGTAAGCTGAATCCGTTGCACATTTTTAATAGGAAGACAGGCCAAAGTTGGAAAGCAATTAAATCAGCGTCAAATGGTTTTATTTACAATCCCAAGGAACCCTAGTGAGTAGTCCCTCTGGGTCTGAGAATGGGACGAGCCTCTCTCGTAACAGCTGGACGTGTCTGCTCTGGATCTTGGTGAATTTGCACAGCTGCATGAGGGTGCTGAGTCGGTATAAATAAAGAGCGAGGACCTATTTAAAGAAAAAAAAAATACACCATATATGACTAACATATTTATCTTCAGCAAAATCTGCTAGTTAATCAAGACAAGCTAATTTGCTCCTCCCATCTGCCAGTAGCCTTGACAAGATATATATTCTATATCAACTATACCTGTTTATTTATGGAATGTTTCTATGAACTATATATGTCCAGGCTTATATAAATAACTTCAGGTTACAAATACCTTGGCATTCCTCAGAGCATGACACAGAAATGAATGTTACATCCATCTTCTGAAACCGCTTAATCTCAACTGGGGTTTTCGGGGGGGGGGGGGGGACCAGAGCCTATCCTGGGAACAATGGGCAGGAACCAACCCTGGGCAGTCACCAACACACACACACACACAATTACATGGCCTATTTAGACTCACCAATCAACCTATCCTGCACACTTTTGGACCATGGGAGGAAACCAGAGCCCCCTGGCGAAAAACTCACGCAAACACAGGGGGGAACGTGTGAACTTTACACAGAAAGGACCTGGAACCGAACCCAGAACCTTCTAGAGCAGCAGGGCTGACCACCACACCACCCATTAATGTTACAACCCACAAATATCTTTTTGGGTAAAAATGTATCTTTGCAATCTATAGAATGATAGATTCATTCTATGTTCACTCTAAACACATCAATTTATCAAAATAAACAAATCGCATAATGTTATGGCTAATATTTGTCATTGTACCCTGTAGAATGACGTGTCAATAATTTTTATATACACAATCATGCATATATGATTGTTTCAGATAGGACATCTTATTATTTCCAGTGATTTCTGACCATTTCATACTTGATGGAGGAAACCCAACCTTTTTAGAAGTAATTCATCAACAGTTAGGAAATATACAGGGGTGAGCAAAATATAACACACCGCAAGTGAAGATAAAGACTTTTAATTGTGAAGTATCTGAAATGCAGTTACACGCAGAGATACAAGGTGAGTCATATTAGGCTGAAGGGCTGATGACTGAGGCCATTTTATCAGGATCAGGTGCAGTCAAGCTGCAAACTGTATTCCTATGATATTCGCATATTCCTAACAGATGACGCCATTACACATGCTCCTAAGCAAATTTAGCAGTGGTTTCACCCCTAGGATGAAGTCAATCTCCTCCCACTACCTTCCCAGTAATCAGATAAAAAAGACGGAAACTTAATGGATGTACTGGCATGCAAAATGAGAGGTAAATTTCTGCATCTTTCATCCCCGAAGGACCGCTACTGATTTTTATTGATATACTTTTAGCCACCGATATTTCGCCCACCGCCTGCGACTTATAGTAATACACTCACATAACAATTTTTTTTTGTTTATTACACACATCCGCATCGAGATGTAAAGCCCACGTCATGATGTTAATACTACGTCCCAAGGCATAACTAGTACAAAACCGAACTCCCGTCATCCAGTCCTCATTATAGAAATGGTAATACAGAATGCATTATTGTTTTAATTTTTATATTTCAGGAAAGCAATTATATATTGTATAACATTTATATAATGGTCAAGATCACAGGTCAATCCAAGCTCCGGTATATACAGAGTCCTTATGACTACAATCCTGATCAGCTGCTCCCCGTGCTGACGCGAAATGCAAGGGGTGAGGAAGAGGAGGAGGAAGAGGAGGAGCCTGCGGAGGAGATCCCGAGCCACCTGGCTGTAAATACGGCCGATTTCTCCTCATCGCTCCCCGATACCTTTGCCGTCCTCGGGCGGTAATATCTGGAGGTTACGGCATGATGAATTCCTCCAAGCGGAGCGAAAGCGACTGGCAGGGCTTGGTGAGCGAGGTGAGCCGCGGAAGGAGCGTCCTGGGCCGTCGGCGCCTGGGATGGTGTCCGGGGGGGGCGGATCGAGGACAGATCGGCTGGACCGGGGTGCCTGGTAATGGAGTAGGCACGTCACGTTAAGCCGTCCTGTCGCCATAGGCTCAGTAATGTATGATACTGCGGGGTGTGTTTTAGCGATGTGCAGGCCGGCGTGGGTGCAATGCACCGGTGTGGATTGGGGGTGGAGAAGGAAATTAAATGAGATGCAGCACCATGACAGCCGCGTATAGCTTATCAGTAGGAATGTGGTATCGTACATTTAGAAATACGGACGCGTTTTACAGTGGATTTCGCGCGCAAACCCGTGAGGGTGCAAGTTTATGGGGATGCAGGACGCAGCGTCCTATTTGAGGTGCGATGGCCGCATCTTCCTGTAAAGCAGTGTAAACCGAAGCGGCAGCTTGGACAGCTACATCTGAACTTACTACGCATTTTATTTCCCCAGAAAAACTTCTGTATCGTCCATTTCAGATCTGTAATCATTTCTGAACCACTGAAGACCCCTGAAGGCTATGTGTGAGTTGCAGCAGAGACGGTTTTGCTTTATATGGCCTGCACATTATAACAGGTGTTCACATTTTACATGGACTTATGCTCGCTAGATAAGCATTTATGCAAGATGAATGGATGTATTTAACCGTAAACACAACGCAATGTTTGGTACTTTTGAAACAATTGTTTGTCAAGACATTTTCCTCTGCAAAATGTTGGTGTGGATGCAAGTCCATTATCCTCACCGTAAACAGAAACACGTGTATAAGAAATATCCATAACACTGCTGAAATCTCTTTGCCCTGGAGTTGTGCTGTAGTAACACTTCAGCTGTGCTTTGTGCCTCCCTGTGTACATAGTCCTGACCTTTTGTCCCAAACACACCTGTAGCTTAACTGTGCTCGGCACACTGATCTGTGTCCTTGTGAGAATTGATCGGATTAATGGATATTTTTAATGCTGGAAGCTCTAAGGGCTGTATGGCTGCACCTGTAGCCGATTTTCTGTGACATCATCTTTGTGGTAAAGGTTGTAGTATATTAAAGGTGAATGTGCTTCAAAAAAACTTATGTATAAGGGTAATAACAATTTAAAGTTTATTTGCCATCTCTTTTTTAAATATGAGTACAGCTGTATTGGAATACTTCCTTTCACATATCCCGTCTTGCTCTCTTTTGAGACACATGTATGTACAGAAAGGCTTCGGCTCAGAGTGTAGAGTTTTGTCCAACAGCCCTACAGCATTTTGTTAGATAAGAGAGTATGGAAGATGGATGGATGCCTGCAGGGATAAAAACAGACATTTCCCAAAAGCTGTAACTGGCATGCCTGCTAACTGTTACTGTGACACAAATTGAATTAGCAGAGATTTGACAGCTCTGCAATGCACACATCCTGCGCTGAAGATTACCTGTCATTTAGACCCTTCTGCCTAGCGAGGTGCACAGTTTCGACCTGAGGTGCTGCGAGTGGAAGCTAAACCCAGCTCATAAATATATGAATACATTTTTTTTTATGCACACCATGAGACTATGCTGCAAGCTGCAGGTAACAGTATCCAGGCCTCCAAAGAGACGGGTCACTTCCTTTGGGTAATGGGTCCACCCTCCTGACAGCGGAGCAAATCATAATATTGCGTCCGTGCTTTGGGAATAAGGTTTTGGATTGAAAACATGGGTGTCACATTTCTGACGGGGGGATGCTGGCTTTTCGCCAGAGTGCCGAAAACATAATGACCTCTGGAAATGTCTACTGGGAAAGATGCTCTTACCTTCCACCCTTGGTGTGGTACACTGTGCCACATATGCATCACGGCTCCTCAGTGTGTACTGTGAATGCTGTCATCACTTGAGCTGTTTAGCTTTTATCCTAAAGCCTTTATATATATCCGATATTGACTCAGTGTCTGATGTGTAAACAGCAGGTGATATGAGACCAAGAGCTATATAAGTTGCTGTTTGAAAAGGTATTTGAAGATGGTAATTGGCGTAAGGTAGTGTGTCCCAATCCCCATGGCAGCGGGCTGCTGTTCTAGGTGTCGTTATCTGACTTGGAAGGTGTGATGTCATTGGCATTGACACAGCAATACAGGAGGGCTCGGAGGGAGAAGGGACCTGGGTAGTCTTAAATTTAACTTTTTGAAACTTAAAGAAGCCCTGAAATTTATTTTTGTTTCTGGCTGTTATCTTAAATATA
>JABFEA020000054.1:2184484-2196437 GCA_019775915.2 Cyphomyrus plagiostoma
CCCCCCCCCCCCCCCCCCCCCCCCCCCCCCCCCCCCCCCCCCCCCCCCCCCCCCCCCCCCCCCCCCCCCCAGCCATGTACGATCACGGTTTCACAAAACTAAACTGCCGGGTGACTGTGTGGCCCACAGGAGCAGGAAGAGGGACCATTACCCTGAATGACGGCGAACTACCCATGTCCCCCCCGCCTCCACACCTGAGAGAGGCGCCCCCCGAAGGCGAGGGTGGGCCGGGGCGGCCGTCACTGCGACACGCTGCGGCTTTTCAAGGTGAAATGGTGTCGCGGTTTCAAATTTCGACGTATTGTCAGTGTTTTTGGGAGGGGTCTGTGCGTCATCCACGATCTTTAGCGCAAGGATTTAAAAACACTAAATAAAAAATGCCAGCAAAAATGCAGGTACCTCTGGGATTTTTTGGGACAGTGTCCAGCTCTTCTTGCGTCACCCCCTCACGCATTTGTCCCTGCTGTCACCGTTCTCCCTGTTATTCTGTAAGCTGCTGACTCACTGGAGGCACGACATACAGTGACCTATAAATTTTTGCTTTGCCTTCCAAGCACGTTCTCCTGTGCATTCCTGCAGGAGCTGAGCTACCAGTCACACTTTAACCCTCTGTGTGTTTTCAGATGACAGGATGGGGGGCAGGGAGGCCTATGTAGGCCAACGGGACCTGCACCACTGCCCTGACCCGGAGGTGTCTCCCCGTTCGCGGGTTGGCCCGGACGGAAGCAGCGAGGAGAGCGCCCCCTACTGTTCAGACCGAACAGAATCGGTCACTGGAGGTGGGGTTAGGGTCCCAGTGGTCAGTCTGAGGCTGGAGACGGTGGTATCCTATGAGGAGGGGGGAACCGCCCAGGTGGATTCTGGGACGGAGGCGGAAAACGCAGCTCAAGTTCATGGTGAGGGGGGGTCAGCTTCTTTGGTTTCCCTTCCCCACAACCCCTCACAGGATGACTGTCCTGACTGCTGCCTTTCACTAGCCACGCCCACCCACACAAGCCCCGCCCCTTCCACAGACCATGCCCAGTAAGCAGAGCTGACTGAGACCTGCGGTGCACAGCTGTCCTCTGGCCTTGAAGCCGGGCCCCAGGTCAACACAGATAGCTGCTCTTCCACAGAGTCGTCGGGCCCAAGCTGGACCTCAGATGAGCGACTGCTCCTGCAGAGAGAACCTGGCATTGACCATCATCCGGGTCCCACATGATGAGATTCGCTCTTGTTGCAGAGACTGAGATAAGCCAGCTTGCTTGGACTCCTTTCCTGGGGCCTTGCCTGGCTGCCCGAGGGGTCCCTCTGCTGTTCAAATTAAAACCGACACACCGAGTATTGTCAGCCTGTCCACTTGGCACTGAAACTCTGGGTGGTCTAATCCGAGCTGACCAGCACGTTTAGAAGTCTGGCTGCCACTTAAGCCCTTGGGCCACAAAACTTCTACCAAGTCGAAGATGTCACTTCCTGTTTCAGATGTATTTGTGGTTAATATATTTAGGATTTTGTTTTCCCTATGTTAAAATATGGATCATTTGGACTAAATGGTCAGTGTTGTTCTTGCCTGAATAGGGTTGCTGTACACGCTGTATACTGGCCACTTGCTGACGGCACATTTCTGAAGGTTATCCAAACCGAAGTTTTGGATGACGCGTCCCTTTGTGCAAAAGCTTGGTATCCCTGTCACCTTGGTTAGAGGTGCGCTACCAAGAAGAAAAAGCTGTTGTCCTGTAGGGGGCGCTGATGCCTTTCTCGAGCTGGCTGAGCCCCAGATAGTGATCAGGAAAGTGACAGCTTTGTGAAAACTTTGTACAATCCGGTTTTGGATTTGAACCTGAGAGTAAAGTGGGATATGAATGGCACCACATCATTGAATGACTCCAATTCCCATCATGCTTTGTCCCTTGGGGTTCATATTGGCCAGCGGCTGGTGTATGGCACTGATATCTGTCTGAATGATCTAAAATGATGTTTGACAGGACTGGACTTAAGAGTCGAAATGTACTGAAAGCAAGACACTGAGACGTATAAATATTTCAGTTGCGAGGGGGTGGAAGGAAGTGTAAGACATTTGATGTTGAATCTTTTCTTTTGCACAACTGCTTGGTGGATTTTGTCTCTTTCCTGTGGGAGAAAACATTCCTGTTTTATCCTCTGCATCTCTCCATATTAGTCAGCAGAGCTGCCGAAAGGAAAAGCTCGGCTGTTAGACTTCGCTGCGTTTCGCGGCCGATAAACGTGGGACCTTTTCAAATCCGTATCTTACTGAATCCGCAGCTCTGAGTTCAGCCGTTTCCTGCAGCTAATGTCCTGAAGGTCGGCTCGACTCCCTGTGCCTGTTTAACTTGGTACATCTGTGCACCGTTGTTTCAGAGACAGAATATGAAGCAGTTCAGGGTTCTGGGTATTTTTTGTTTTTTTGGGGGGTCTTTGAAGAAGCACTCAGGTGGGTCTCTGTACTGGAATGGTTTGATAAAACGCGGTCAAAATGTCAGGGCTGGACAGGATAGTTCTCAAACAAAGAGAGGAATGAAAAATGTTCAGTCAGCTGTAATCTTTTTTTTCTTTTTTTTTTCTTCAAGGTATTTCAGTCTCTTTCTATATTTCTTTACTATTCATCTACAGGAAGTTCATGGTGCTTAGATACCAGGAATGTTTGCTTCGACCATCTTTCTGGAACAGTGATGTTCCATCGATCTCATTTCATTTCTGCTGTGTTTTTTTTTTTATTGAGTTTTCAGCCAAAGAAGGTATTAAGTCTTTTATGGATGAGGACATCTTATTATGAGTTCGGCTGTGGGGGAGAAAACTTCCTAGAGGCTGAACTGGATTTTCTTGTCTGGGAGTCTGAAACGTCAAGTGTCACCTAGTGCTGCTGCCGTAGGAGAGGAATTTGGTGACTTACAATTGCGTGCATGACTGTGTTTGTGCATTAACTTCTGTAATTACTTGTCTGTGGGTGTCGTCTTTACATCTCTATAAGGCAGCTCTCTCATGCAGAGATGAGGTAGTACTTTTAGCCTGGAACAAAAAAAAAACTCCAGTTCTGTCACTGCCTGCATATTTTTGGTATGGGGGAAAAAAACTGCACAAAATGAATATATTTCTTGTGGGGATAAACCTTTGAATTAAAGCAGTGGTGTCATGCACAGGCAGTCTTGGCTTTTTGACTCCTTAGATTTTTCTTCAGATGAGCATTCTCACTGAGACATACCATTATGGAATGTGTCATTATGGAAAGGGCTACCCATAATGCACCTGCACTGACAAAATGATTAGAAACATTACTCTTATCGTTTATTTTGTATTACTGTACTACTGGATCATTGCTAGAATTCATTTAACAGTATTCTTTAATAGGTGGAAATTACTTTCTATTAACAATCAAGAACTATATTATATAAAAAAATCTGTTAGATCACACACATGTAGGTCTACCCATAACCCATTATAATGTTTGCAAACAACATCTGATTACAGGTATACTATGCTTGTGCATAAAAAAGCAATAAAACAGGTTTTCAGTTACAGTTGAAATGGGAACGGTTGGAAAAGCGTACCCGCATCCCCCCTTGTGAATTTAAAGCTACAGTAACAAGACTGATAATGATTTATCCAGTTTTATGCTTCAGTTTCAGATCATTGTTTACCATTGAACTAGTATTTCTGATAAGAAAACTGTGTTTTGTGGAAATAAAAGCTATTAGTGATGCTGTGATGAACCAAATAAATGATATTTTTCTGACAAGGCCTAGTAATATGAAGAATGGCGGCTCTTTTTACAATTGTAGTGTGCGACAGACCCAACAGTCGTTTAGCCCCCTCTGACGCTATTGGGTTACGTTGTCCCAGAGTTTTCTGCTGGTGATCCCGATGATACAGCAAGCCAGCCGGTGGCCTGCGTTGCCGTGAAGCAGGCTCCCCGCGTCGCCCCCCTGGCCCAGGTCATCCTCACCCGCGTGGAGCACCACGGATCGGCCCAGCACCGACAGCGGCCCGAAGAGGGTGGCGTCGCTCGTCGTCCTCTCACGGATACGTCCGTCACGAGGCATGAAGTTTCCGAAGTCGCCTGGGTGCCTGGGGTGGTTCACCTTGTCGGGGTTGTAGTGACCCCCGGTTGAGTCACAGCCTTCGCTGAGGTCACCAAACTGGTGAACGTGGATTGCTCGCATCTGTTTGGTGTCGGGGAAGCCTTTCACTTTGAACATCACCTCCAGCGGTCTGTCGACACCGTCCTGTCTGAAGAGCACCCGGCCGTAGACCTTGGGCTGGTCCTCGGCCAGTCTGGTGTTGGGTTTCATCTTGCAGCTTGCGTACAGGGTCCCGTTGAACTCTGCCAACTCTGGTTGGGCCACTGGCTTCATAGGAAACCCATCACTTTGTGAATCGTGAGCAGATAGGAAATAGGGCAGTCCAAACAGGAGGAGCACTGGAGACCAGTTTGTGAGAATCAGGTGCATTTTGATTTTCTAGAAATGATTCATGGCATAATAGCATTATATTCATAATAATACTAACTCGTCATTGTATAAAATCACACAACACGGTACTAATACCTTCCTCGTACTTCAGTTTAATGTCCAAAAGATTTCTACTACTGTTTCACCCGCATGCGCAGTGAAATATAAAAAAAAATCTACCAAATGAGTTGCGTAAGAGAAAACTCAACAAAATGTAGTTTCGTAATATGTATACTGATCGAAGGTATAATAAAATAACATCTACGCTCGTGATATAGTGATTAAGGAACTTTGCCACGTAAGGTATTCCAGTAATACAAAGATTATTCAGGTACATCTTTGCACGAGACTCGTAACGGTTCGAAGAGATAAAACCGATCAGGTTAAACAGATCAAAATAGGCACACGTTTCTCAACAATAAAAACGAGCAACTCCTCAGAAAATATACCAGTTAAATTACTTTAATCAGAATTGCTTTGTGCGGCGCTGTAGATACATTACCTTAGACGCCTAGAGAAAAAATAAATAAAATGGAGTCGCTTTCGTAACTTTTTAATCGACAAAGACGCTCAGAAGACCGACAATGTTGTTATGAAGCCTGCCTGCCTTTTGACTGGGAAAATTGCGGAAGATCTAGGCAATTATTTAACGACCTAATCCATAACGCATGCGGGAAAACAAAAACATTTCGATGGTCATGAATAATAAAGTGATGTCACTTTACAACAAATTGTGACACACATCAGGTTCAAATGAGGAAAAGTAATGTAAAATTATTAAATAAAATGGTTTGAAAGCATACATCTAAATAATAATAAATTACATTTCAGTTACACATTGGACCTTTCACAAATCCAGCGCAGCTTTACAAGGAGAAGAACAGAGAGTTGAGCAGGAATAGAAATGTCCAATAAATAGTAATCTGATTGCTGCATTCATTCCAGTCGAATATTTAATACGGATACAAAGTAATTTCATTCCCATCATTAGATACACATTACAACACATTGTGATGTTTTTTGACAGACAATGGACCAGCAATTGTTGATGTAGCTCAGCTGACATTTGCACTGTTATATGTTAAGAGATTTGAACAGTATCGGTGTTTTGGGAAGGGGAAAAGTAACTAGAAAGTATTTATGAACAAAATATTTTGGGCTGTATGTTTCCATGCAGGGATCTAAAATTCCTGCACTGTATGAAGTTTCCATGCAATCAATGGTTATACGGGCATCGTGAGGTAATTAAAGCACAGTAAAGTTTTTTTTTTATAACTTTTATTGCACCTAACAAAAGGCATTAATCAGCACTTGTCTGCATGCTTGTACTTTGCTGAGACAGCAGACAAACACAGGAAAACTAAAAGTCACGAAAAAGAAAAATACAGAAGTTCCAAACAATTCCACAGGGACAGAAAGTAAGAGAAACAAATAAATGCCACTAAAATAGTGCATCAAGGGAGGCACATACATAACGACCTTTTCTATCAATTTCAGAGATTCATGACATTTTTAGTCATCTTAAGGAAATTATTAAATCCAGATCCAAGTATTACTTTGCACCATTTTGCATATGTATAAAGAATTTAACCAACATTAATAAATAGTTAACCACAGTGTTATGCTTTTTATCCTTCAGAATGACTCCTAAAATTATATCCTTTGGAGTAAAGAGGTCTAAAATGGAAATTAAAGGTGAAATCAAACCATACGTGTATAAAAAAGCACAGTAAAGTGCCCATGGGGTTCAGCCTTTAGGGAGCGGCCCGCTCCTTTCCCAGCCTCCTTTCCTAACCCTCCACACCCCGGCAGCGTCCTCCTTCATGCATATACAAAGCACAGACGGTTTTGCGTGAGGGTGATTTCAGCGCATGCGTAGTACAAATCGGGGTTTCGGTCTACTTCGGGTAATGACACCTTCCCCCCTGAAGCGGCGCCCAAGTTACGGCTTCCGGGCGCCATCTTACCCCCGGCGCGCTTTCCTCTGTGGTGCTGCAGTGTCTGCTTCGGGCTTACTCTTTAGCACCATTAAGGAAGGATGTCTAAAAGACATCGTCTAGATCTGGGGGATGATTACTCATCGAATAAAAAGAGGATATCGTCTGACGGGTAAGGGCCGGCTCAGGTGCATCTTTGCGTTTGGATGTGGATGTAAGCGGGGAGATAACGGGCTAAAGCTAACGGGGCCAGTCGCGCCGCCGTGCCGGGCCTAGAACAGGCAGATCCAACGCACCATACCGCCGAAAATCGCGCTTATGCACGGTGTGGTTCGAGCAGGTCGGCGCTCGCGAGGCTCGTCACGTGCGGCTCTCACACGCGGCCCTTGACGGTGAACTTTCTTCTCCACCGAACGCTATAACCAGGGCTGTCGCGTTTCAGTACAGGTACCGGCCATGCTGGGTTGTGCGAACATACCAGAGCCTTACCGAAATGTGACGCTTACCTAGTGGTCTAATTGCTAACTAGTCAGGTAAGTTGGTAGGCAGTTGCGACGCGAGACTGTATTCCCCAAACATGTGGCGCGTGTGAGCCCGCTTGCCGCCCCACACAGACGCGCATCGCACCAGCTATGTGCGCGACGGGGGCGTGGATCGCTCGGGGTCGGTAAGCTGCGGGCCTGCAGGAGAAGTGCGGATACAGGAGATCAGAACATCGTCCAAAAAAAAAAAATGTCGGAGAAATAAATCGCGAGAGTAAGGGCCTAAAGCGGAAGTAGGGACTCGCCAAAGGCCAATCGGCAGCGATTTATGCAGGTTCATCTCGTGCCCGGTGCAGATCTAGCCCCTTCCCGGCATGTGTTGTACCGGAAACATTTGTCAAGCGCATGTAGCATGGTTGAATTTCAAAACAGCAAAACGTGCATTAGGTTTTGGTTTTGCACTGTGGTTTCCCGTGTTGAACCCGGACACTTTTAGAGGCTGAGTGCCGCACAGCTGAAGTTGTGGCCCTGTAGCTGCTTACTCTCTCGGGTATTTTAAGCTCCCCTACCCCCACGACAGAACACCGTACTGACAAGGGTTCAACCGACTTTCAGAGGTCGGTTGGTGGTGATGGAGGCCCAGTTGGGTGGCAGAGTCCCAAATGCCAGTTTTTTTAAATAGGATGAGCGTCTTGTAAATAAATGTATTGATTAGCCATAGATTTTTGTGGTGTAATAATATCTGAGGTGGGTGATGATGCATGGCTGCTGGTCATCCCTTATTTTCAGGGAGGCCCTGAATATTTTGACTGATTACAGACGATACAGGACGTGGTTTTAGAATTGAGTTTGCTTTGAACTTTAGTTTAAGTGCATAGTTTAGCAGAACGGAGTTCTAATTTCTGTATAAATTCCGCAGAACTGTCTGAAATGAGCACAAACTGTGGCTTTTTCTTTTCCCTTCTTGTGATAGATTTTACTTTAAATTTAGCTGTAGCCTAGTTAAACTTTTATTGCCGGCTGCACTCTCGGGTGGGTTATCTTAAATTGCTCGGATGGGCTGGCTTGCGGGGCTGGGGAGTGTATTATGGCATTTTTCTGGGTCAGCCTGCCTGAAGTGTCTGAAACGTCCCCCTTCGCCTCGCAGGAAAGACAGGGAGCGTGACCGAGACCGCGATGACCGCTCCAGAGATCGAGAACGGGAGCGAGACCGCGACCGGGACAGGGAAAAGGAGTCCAGGGCCCCTGGTAGCATTACCAGCCCCGCGGCGATGGGTGGGGCCGCCCCTCTGAAGCAGATGGCCATCCAGCAGCAGATAAACCCCTTTACCAACTTGCCCCACACGCCGCGCTACTATGAGATCCTGAAGAAGAGACTGCAGCTGCCCGTATGGGAGTACCGGGAGAACTTCAGCAACATCATGGCCCGGCACCAGAGTTTCGTGTTGGTTGGGGAGACCGGCTCTGGGAAGACCACTCAGGTCAGGGTCCAGCTCAGGCTCTGGCCGCCCTTCTGGGCCGCACGCCGTCTCCATGCCAACCGGCTGCCGGTGCCAACTTATTAGGCCGTTTGTTTGGTTTCTGAACGTCCGTCAGAAAGATGTTCGATCGCTTGTGTATTTTTCTTGATGTTCAACACACCTTTGAGCATTTAAAAAAAAAAATTAAAACACTTGCATCGATTTATGTGAAACCTGTATTTATGCAGTTGCATGCTTGATATCAAGTTCTTTTTGAACATGTTAAAGACTCACAAGTAGAGTGATTGTAGCACTGCCACATTCCTTGCACAATCCTGCAGGGGGCGTAAGCGGTTTCCTCCCCCCCCCCGGTGCACAGATCCCACAGTGGTGTGTAGAGATGGTGCGTGCCCTGCCGGGACCCAAGCGGGGCGTGGCCTGCACGCAGCCCCGGAGGGTGGCGGCCATGAGCGTCGCCCAGCGCGTTGCTGATGAGATGGACGTCATGCTGGGCCAGGAAGTGGGCTACTCCATCCGATTCGAGGACTGCAGCAGCGCCAAGACCCTGCTGAAGTAAGAGCATGGTGGCAATGATGGGCGTGGCCTCCGCGGGCTCTCCCATTGGCTCCTTGAATCCCTGGGCGGGTTTGAAAGAAGGCCATTTGAATGACAGGAATGTCTTTCTGCCCTGACAGTAGTCATTTACATGATGTCCTGGTCGAAACTAAAAAGTAAAACCATAGTATTTGGTCCTCATTGCTAGGTGTTAATCATTTGCCCCCCGCCTCCAGGTATATGACCGATGGTATGCTCCTCCGGGAGGCCATGAATGACCCCCTGCTAGAAAAATACGGTGTCATCATTCTGGACGAGGCCCACGAGCGCACGCTGGCCACAGACATCCTCATGGGCGTCTTGAAGGAGGTGGTACGGCAGAGGGCGGACCTCAAGGTACAACCCCCTACCCACCCCGCCCTGCCCCATGCGCCCATCTGCTGTCGTCGCCCCAATTTAGAGCCCAGCTCTAGTTTACGGTTGTTCTCCAGTTTGTGGCACCTCTATTATGGTGGTTTATTAAGCTGTAAATTAGGGTGTGGGAGACCCCGCAGTGCTCCTAAGAACTCAAACATCGTGGGTTTGGTCGTCGCGCACGGGGGTCTTGTGAGACCCTCCTCACTTTCGCCCTCGATAGGAGTGCGTCGCTCTGACACGCCCGTTGCGTGTGCGTCTGTTCTCACGGACAGGTGATCGTCATGAGCGCCACGCTGGATGCCGGCAAGTTTCAGATCTACTTTGACAGCTGCCCCCTGCTGACCATCCCCGGCCGCACACATCCCGTGGAGATCTTCTACACGCCGGAGCCCGAGAGGGACTATCTGGAGGCTGCCATCCGGACCGTCATCCAGATTCACATGTGTGAGGAAGAGGAGGGGGACGTGCTGCTCTTCCTCACCGGCCAGGAGGTGCGTGTCGTTCCCTTGGCATGTTGGTCCGCGGTTAAAGTGCAGCTGGTCACCATTAAGAAATACCCAGGAGTGGACAACAGTGAGAGAAATCCCGCCTCATTCTCAGTGCAGAGCCCCCACACAAGCCAGCACGCTGGTGCCCCCTAGAGTTTAGATGGCAAGGATGAGCATCGTGACACACTCTTGTTCGGGTGCTGCCGACCTGAGGGCCTGGCGTAGACGTCTCGGGATGCTTGTTGGCGACCTGATGTGTGTCTCACGTGGCCTGTTGTAGGCGAATCAGCTGTGGTAGGCTTTGGTGGGATGGTTGTGAGTCAGGACCGATGATGAGCATTCTGGTGCCATTTTAAATCGCCTCGCTATCTGCCGGGGTGCGGTCCGGGTTGACTGAACCCGTCATTAAGGACGGCTGCGTCCAGCTGATTGCACGCGCACGTGTTGGCCAGCCAGGGCGGCGCTCTCGCACTGTGCGTCTAAGATGCTGATTTATTGTCCGAGTCCCCACCCCGTCCCTGGCCTCTGGTTAAACGGTGAGAGGGTCTGGCCGGCCACGGCGTGTGGATTATTAATGTGGGGCCCACAGGGAGGCTTCGTCCACAAAATAAGCGCTAAGCAGAATTGTCAAGGAAAATGAAAATGGCAGAATTGGATCCAGGATCCTTCAGGGGGTTGATAGTTTGCATGGCTCAAGTAATGGAATGTTAGGTATTAACATAGCCTCCAAATATTACGGGGGCTCTCCTCAGTCCCCCTTTTGTGGATTATTTTCTTAGGTGCTCAGATGCCCGGTGATTTATGGGAGTATTGTGATCGCGGGGTCGCTGCGCTTTGCTGCTCTGACCTGCGGGTGGTGCTGTAGCACACATCATAGGCTTCCCCCCCCCAGAAATAATTTTTTTATCAGTTCAGCAAGTGAGTAAGTGTTTTTTTTACGGCTGCTGGTTCATGGAAAAAAGGCAAGTTATTGGTGTGGCTGGGGAAAACATCTTCTTGGATTGTTTATTTCGTAAAACAGTCATAAAAAGTGCATCTCATTCAAGTTTACATTTTTTGTATTTAGGCATGGGAAGATTCACTGCGAGGAACTGTGACTGTAAAACACACTTAACGTTCATCTCTGTCTACTCGGTAACGTCTGTGATTTCCTGTCGTGGGCCCTGTGCGGGGACACGTCACCTTTTTGTGACGGTTGAGTATCTAAATCCGTTGTTTTTCCAAGCAGCTATTTGGGTGTTGGGTTGGCCCCCCCCCACCCTCGAACTGTATCATCGGCGTGCCTCAGTTCGCCGATGTTGCCCTGCGATGCCACCCACCCGCCTGCCCTTTACGCCCAGCGATCCGCGCCATCCTCATCGCTCGAATCGCCCTTTCAGGAAATCGACGAGGCCTGCAAACGGATCAAGCGGGAGGTGGACGACCTGGGGCCTGAGGTGGGCGACATCAAGATCATCCCGCTGTACTCCACGTTGCCCCCGCAGCAGCAGCAGAGGATTTTTGAGCCACCCCCTCCACGGAGGGCCAACGGGGCGATAGGGCGGAAGGTACGTGCGCCCGCCAGACCTCCCTGAAGTCAGCTGATGGTGTCAGCTTTTGCGGTCCCCCCCCCCCCGCACTAAAATCCCCGCAAAGCGCTTCTGTGTGCTGTGCATTTTCATAAAATTCAATTCCAAACGAGCCCATCTGGACTGACGGCTTCTTCCTGATGTGTGTGAATTTTTATTGAAGCTGAAAACTTTTGACTTGTTATGTCTCCCCCCCCCTCGCATGAGGGCGGCGCTGCTTTGTGTTGTGATATGTGTTGTGCCATGATCTGTCATGGGAGGGTGATGTGGCCTATATGTGGGTTTCAGAGCCACCCATATTGGGGGTGATTGGATAAGACATTCAGTGGCCCAAACACTAGGGGAAGCACGGAATGTGTGAGCCTAGATATACCTTTGGTTTGGAGACGGAGGCGGGGGGGGGGCATTCAGTACAAATCTTGTACAGCCTCTGCTGGTGGCTTTTGTGATGTGTTGCGTGTCAGAATTGAACCCCGACCCCCCCCCCCCCCCCCCCCCCGCGGCCTCCACACTTCCCCTCCGCCGCCGGGGGGGGGGGGCCCCCCCACAGCTTTTCATCCCCCTGCCAGAAACTGGCTATCGCCCAGCCTCAGAGGGGCCC
>JABFEA020000054.1:2202761-2220213 GCA_019775915.2 Cyphomyrus plagiostoma
TTCCGGGGGGTTACATTACCCCCCTGTTTTTTTTTTTCCTTCCCATTTTTTAAATTTAGGTCATAATTTGTTTTTTTTTTTTTTATGCCTTTTTTCCGGTTCGTTTGCCCCCCCCCCCCCCCCCAAGCAGACACAGCCGCTGATCTATGTAATGATCCGGTTCACAGTCCCGTTTTGCTCGCCACTCGAGTCTCCATCCTGAAGCGTCGCTAAAAGGTTGCGATGCTATTTCCTTTATAATTTAAACAAACATGTAAGCAGAAAGTATTCCTGTGCTGCTCCTGATTTCCCAGACGTGCTGTGGCAGAAAAACCTATTAATAACTGCTCACTAAAGTGATCCTTTTTTTTATGAAAAAGATGCACGTGGCAAGTTTTCCTGCAGTCTCCATTATTGAGTTCTGTCGGCCTTGGGTGAGTGGGCGGGGTCTAGTGAGCTTCTACAGCACTGTGGTGAGTTTGGTGTGTTTAACACCTGTGTTTCAGAGCACGCCCATTCCGTCCGTGTCCTAAGTATCCGCGTTCATTGCCGACATGCTTCAGATAAAGAGCAGCTTGGTGTACCTTCCTAAAAAAAAAAACAGCTGGGCAGTATATGACTGAATGATTAATGAGAGAAATTACGGTATCTGCGGGGTTTTCTTGTTGCCACTCTTCAAAGGCCGCATCCTGTTTACTTGCCGGCGTCTGTTCATTCTGCTGAATGTAACCCTGAGTGCTCATGGGTAATTGCAGTCACGAATCGGTGTGCCGTGTTAAATATGATAATTTCGGCCGTAGTCCTGTAATTTTGCGTGACTCGTATCGCGGGGTTGCCAGGCGATAAGCCCACTCGCTGAGGGAGAACTTGGAGGGAGGTGTCTTGCCTGTTACAAGGCAGTCCAGTCCGTCTCTGAGGCATTCTCCTGCCGTGTCCGGGTCCATCTTGCTGCTTTAACTCCCGTGGCTGACGCCAGGAGTGGTGACTTCCCTCTGAATAGGTGACTGCTCATTTCAACCTCAGCTCCTCCGTGCCAAAAGCCAGTAATTGCATTTTGAGAAAGTCTTTTAGCCAGACAATATAAGGCCTTTGAATCCGGTAAGTGAATAAACTCCCTCGTAATCATGCTGGCGGTGGTATAGTCCTTTTCGGAGTGAATAATAGACCTCGGTGCTTGGTGAAGAATGATGGTTTTGTGCTCCCCGGAGCTGACTGGAACAATGCGCCAAGGTTCGACTTACCCTCTGCCCCCCCTCCGCATTCCGGCAGCCCCCGAGACACTCATGCGGGCCCTGGAGTTGCTGAACTACCTGGCAGCTCTGAACGACGACGGCGACCTGACAGAGCTGGGCTCCATGATGGCGGAGTTCCCCCTGGACCCACAACTGGCCAAGATGGTGATCGCCAGCTGCGAGTTCAACTGCTCCAACGAGATCTTGTCCATCACCGCCATGCTGTCAGGTAACACCAATGGGGGGATGGAACGGGGCGGCTGATGCTGGCACCGTCTTTCACGCAAGCCTTGTCCTCTTGCCGGAACATTCCACTAATAACACCTGTGTGTATATAATCATTTGTTTGAATCCCTGCTGCTCGTAGTATTTGGCTTTCGGCCCGTTGATATGGAGATTTTAGCACCATGCTCCGAATGTGTTAGCTACTGTAAAAGGCTGCCATAAGGACTCTCGTAACTGCATGTGCAGAAGGCTGTTAGCCAGTCGACGCTAACGGAAACGTAGAACTGGTTCAGGATCTGGTGATGGCTGAGGAGGTGAAGCATGACCAGGAAGTGAGTCAAGCTGCTTTTGTGAGCTAGTCAGTGGGATGTTCTGATGTCGGAGGAGCTGTGGAGTGCTGAGTGTGTCTGTTGGATTAATGTGATCTGGGCCAGGTACTTCCTTCACTTGGTGTCGAATGTCCATGACCTTTGGAACTTCGCCGAAACAGAGTGTCCTGGTGGTTCTGAAAGATGGTTAGATGGTTTGTCAGTACATGTGGAAAGGTCTTTAACTACAGCAACATACTGTATTGGCCTCCACTTGTAAACCCTTTTTAATCACTTATAGACTATGGTCACTTACGGACCCCAGGAAGTGATGCTAAAACGGGACCAATTTTCTTGTCATATTTAACTGTAAAATTTATGCATCTTCCCGTACTGGACCTTTAGGGAAACAATTGACCTTGACAGTACTGCTGTAAAGTAGTTCATGCTTGGCCCACACTGTACCAAAGTCTGTTATTTCAACAAAATCCCTAAATGTATAAGTGCTGGTGTCCTGCAGAAGGAAATAGCTGTTGACCTCCCAACAGGCTGGCGGGCAGGTCACCGTGGGTGGGGTAGGCTGATGAGAAGCCCTCCCCTTCAGCCTGCCTTGCGCTCCGTGCACTATTGTAGCTACTAGGCCTTGTTCCCTGTATCTGTGAATGCTTGACTCATCCCTATGGGCGTCCGTGTTGGGCCCATACCAACCTTGTTTAGTCCCGCAGTGTTTCGTTCGTCCCACGGAGGCTAAGAAGGCGGCCGACGAGTCCAAGATGCGTTTCGCCCACATAGACGGCGACCACCTGACGCTGCTCAACGTCTACCACGCCTTCAAACAGAGTAAGCTAAGCGCACTCTCGTGTCCGTCACCATCTCCAGAAGCGAGACTGGGGGTGATGTCTCACAGCAGTGTTTTCGAGGAGCCGTATGGCCTGAAGCCGCCTCTTCACTCCCCAGATCACGAGTCGATGCAGTGGTGCTACGATAACTTTGTCAACTACCGCTCGCTGATGTCGGCTGACAACGTGCGCCAGCAGCTCTCCCGCATCATGGACCGCTTCAACCTGCCGCGCCGGAGCACTGAGTTCACCAGCCGCGACTACTACCTCAATATCCGGCGGGCCCTGGTCACCGGCTTCTTCATGCAGGTCTGTTGGCCTGGGACTGTCATGGCAAAGTCTTTTCTGCAGTAAAGAGGATTCCGTTGACGTGGGATCTTTTTGCAGTGGTCTTGTTTTAATGTGGTAGGGGTGTGTGTTAAATTTCAAAGGTGTGCGTTAGTGAAATGATTGTTCTTCATATCTAGGTTTTTAGTCTATAGACAAGCATTTGATTTGATTTGGGCGTTAAGTGTAGTTACGGGTCATATCCAACAAAACCCCTGGAGGTACCCATGAAATCTTTGGATGCAACTGCACAAGGCAGATATGTCTATATCATGAAGATATCCATCTTGATCCTGTTTCTTCAAATCTATCGCTGTTTCCTTTCTCTTGTCCTGCTAAATTGAATTGTTTTTTGTTCGGTCCCTGGTGTCCATAAACAGTTACTTGGTGTTCCCCATTGTGTCTTGCCATGCTGAAAGTGTTGGGTCTGAGGCCGTCTTGTCTTGTCGGGAGCTTCATCTCCAAAATTGCCTGCTTATAGTCCGTGGCGACCTAAATCTCCACGTGTAAATCAATTGTGGTATCGTCTGGGACCGTTAACGTCTTCAGAGCTTTGTTTTTCCGCATCATTCCGCTTTCTGTAGCAGAACAGAATTGGGTCGAGGGAAGGAGAGCAAAGGAGGTGACCCTGTGTGATCGATCTTGCCGTCTGTGCAGGTGGCACACCTGGAGCGTACTGGGCACTACCTGACTGTCAAGGACAATCAGGTTGTCCAGCTTCACCCTTCGACAGTCCTGGACCACAAGCCTGAGTGGGTACTCTACAATGAATTCGTCCTGACCACCAAGAACTACATCCGCACGTGCACGGACATCAAGCCGGAGTGGTAGGGTCTCGCCCGCCAGTGCTTGACTTAGCTTCACGAGTCGCGTGCTGTTGGCTGACGGAGATGTGATGTCCCGTTGCAGGCTCGTGAAAATCGCGGCCCAGTACTACGACATGGTCAACTTCCCTCAGTGTGAGGCCCGAAGGCAGCTGGAGCGCATCATCGCCAAACTGCAGACCAAGGAGTACACGCAGTACTGATGGACGGCTTTGTGGGGTGGGGTGGGGCAGGCTTGGGCGTTGGCGGCTCGGCGCAAACTCACCCAGAACTCTTGGACTTGGCCGTCGTCCATAGCAGCCCTTTTCTTTGGGAGACCCTTTGCCCTTCAGATTTTGATTATTTTTATATAACTTTTGGCTTTCCTTTTGTCCGCTTAATAACAGGGTGTAAGGTACCATTCTGGAAGAGGGCACTGCAGATGTTTCGGGGTCCCCACTGGAGTTTGGTTGCATAACGTGTTGTGTAGGGTCATTCATGTGGATGCTGACATTCCTCTTAGACATTGTGAACTCGATCTACTTATGTAGACAGCCCTCTTCAATAAAGGAGCTTTGATTTCAATAAAGTATTAATTCCAGACATGCAGTTTATTGATGGATGGAGATCAATAATTGAGGAGTAACCTGCTTCATGTCGAGGTGTAGTTGGCCCTCATGATTTTCCCTTTCAGTTGTGCTGTGCGGCAATTGTGCCATTTACCTGGTAAAACTGAAGACCACTGGTCTGTGGACGGCCCGGCATTCTCCGTCCATTAATACGACCGCCAGTCAGCCGTATGTCTGAGTGAGTCGTCGAGTCCGCATTGTCTCTGGCTTTGATCGCTGCTTTTGGATCAGCGGTGTGGCCTGGAGGGTGTTCCTGCACCGGCCGGCAGGAGGAAGATGTGAGAAAGGGGTCAGAAGGGATCCTGCTTAGAAAGTCACACGTCTGCCCGAGTGACAGACTGGACCTTGTTACACTAGTGTTTGGGGAAAAATAAGTACCTTATAAGGTGGGAATGAGTATTGTGGGGACACAGCCCCTTTTGATATGAGCTGCACCTAAATTTAGAAGTGATGTCTTGTTTCTTACAGGAAATGCTACACACGGGGGCCGTGTGAGTGGGTGGCGTGTCCGTATAAGCTTATGAGCTCCACAGTGCAAGCCTGAAGTTGGGCTTCTCTGTTACTTGGGTCAATGCTGAGATAACGATTAACAATGTTCTTCACTGACTTTGGAAATGTGCATTTATTGAACCTAAAAAAAACCCCAAAAATGTCTAGCAGTACATTTCCTTGAACTATATAATTTGGCTGAAGAACTATAAATAGGCTGGATAGGTGTGCCCCGGTTTTATAACACGAGACAAAACCAGGGAATTGCTGCGAAAATAAATGTGGCACAATGATTCATCATGATTTCGTTTGGAAGCCAAAATTGTAATTGAAATTAAAATACGACTAACAGCCGAACCCTAACTTGAAGACTGATTTGCGTAGAGCTGCTTCCAGGTTTCCGTTGAATGATGCCCACAAGCTGCGTCATCGTGCTGCTTCCGTACCTCAGACGGAAACGTGAGCTTGCTTTTCTGCTGAATGAAGCCGTGTCAGATGTAACGACCTGTCAAAGTCATCTTAGTGGCTGGGTTTTGGGACCCAGGGGGATTAGCCGTTTGATTTTGATGTATGGCTAACCTGTCAATCCGTTTCGTTGTTACCTTTGGGTCCAACTGCTCAGCTGATGCTTACAAGTGGATCGTTTTTTTTTTGTTTCCCCCTCCTTTCTTTGTGCGTTAATGCAGCTGCATTTCTCATGGTACTCATGGTACCGCACTAGTCAAATGCCTCGATCCTGGGTACAGATTGCGGGCCCCTCCTATCCCTTGCCCGTCCCACCCGGGTTCCAAATCTGGGTCCTTTCCCCAAGAATGTAAAGCACATCATGCTACCCAGGTTGCCAGATTCCAAAATGGGCCCTTCGCATGTAGTTGGCTCTTCTTCCCTTAGCATCTTTTTAATACCATTTGCATAGTTTGGTATCTTTTTGGAACAGTCGTGGATGGTATCTTTGAATGAGGCCCCTCCTGGCGGGGGGGGAGGTTGGGGTGTTGGGTCGAGTCCCTGTCATCTAACGCTGCAGAACGTCACTGCCCCTTCCTTTCTGAGGGGTGATGTGATGCATAATGTCATGTCCACTTGTCTTTTTTTTTTTATAAGTATCTTTTTCTTTAAAGTATATAAATCAAGCTTTTATGAAAAATATAATTGGCTTAGGTTTTTGTTTTTTTGTCAGCATTTTCATCACGCCCCGAAAATGCGCCCCCCCCCCCCCCCCCCGTATGGCAATTAATGCTTTATTCTGTTTCCCTTCTGTATTCCTGGAAGCGTTCATGGGGCTATGCTGAATCCCCCCCCCCATCCTTATTATGGTCTTACAGGTGTTGAGAGCTTTGCTTAAAAACAGCCGGCTCGTGATTAAATGGATTGGAAAGCGTCACATGACACGTTAATGGAACGTGCCGGGCCTAGCCGCTGCCGGGCCTCTTCGTTACCACGGTAATCCATTAGACACAGAAGACGGACGCGCGCTGTTCTTATGCAGCTTTTACATTAAGGCGCCGTGTGCCTGAGAGGTGCCAAATATCCCAGATCGCTACGTGTGAGGGGAGAACTTCAAAAGGGACCTCAAGTAAGCGCCAGCTCTCCGTCTGCAGTTCCCGAAGCATACCGCTGGAAGATGAGGATATGTTTGTTTATCTTTGCCTTTGGCCTTTGCGAGCTGATAGATGGAATGTGGCTGTCAGATTTAGAAATTGAATATTATGTGCGTTGCGTAAGATTCAGGCTGAGAAGATTAACTTTTTTTCCGCCCTAATATCTTCAGCCCACGGAGAAGCATTGTGTACCCTTGGTTAGATTGCCTTTTCCGATTAAACCTAAATTTATGTGTGAAATGTAAGAATTATTTCGGTAGTAAGGAATTAATCTTGATTAGAGTTCCTGATCAAATCAGTCTATTGCAGAGTCACAAAGGAAAAGGGTTTTTGCATTTTAATTTCAATGCAAAATGTACAATGAACCAATGGAGTCTTGATAAAAAATAAATCTAGAAGTTCCATGTTTTTTAAATGAAGGTTGATTTAATTTCCTGTGAAACGTTAGTCACCTGACCATCTGTTGGCGATGCAGTAAACATTTTATATGAGTTGCAATTAAATCTGTTAATTATCCATTGACTTACTAATTCAAAGGACAATAGTTTTGTAGCTGCTCTAAAGCTCAGGGTGGCTTATGCAGTTTACATATTGAGTCCAAATGTTTTCTGTGATTCACACAGCCTGCAAAATGGTGCGTTTGTATCAGGTCTGGTCTTTCCTATAGGCAACACCGGACATCGCCTAGGGCGCCTTCTGATTAAGGGGTACAAAAGATGGATGGATGAAAAAAGCGAGTGAGGAAAAAAAAAAACTGAATTACGTCTTGTTGCAGTTTTTTTTTTTTTTTTTACACTAAGGCTTCCCTGCATTTTTTTTTATTGTCAAATGGACACCAGCAAGCCAGTCAGCAGCTAGACACGCGAGGCCGCTGAAATGCTTTTAATGTAAATGAACGGGGGGAATCTCACCTCTAGGATCCCAGAACACCTTAGGCCAGGCCTGATATGATGCTTAGACTATTTCTTGTTTTCAACTGCAGGGGTATAAAAACACATATAAAGCATGAGTCAGTGTTGATTAGGATTATATGTTATGAAAATCTGTAACACTCGGAAGTTATGCATGTAACCCTAATACTATTTTAGGTACTTGTCGTCTTATGTAATGCAATTTGAGTTGTTCTTTAGAGTTTTACTTTAAAGAACTAAACTTAATTCTATAGCCATTTTACCTTTTCAATTGCATTTGTTCTCTTGGGTCAACTTGAGTCAATTCAATTGACTAAAGTACAAACAAACAGTCTTTCTGGGACTCAAGCTGCAATCTTTCAATGACGTTTCATATATCAGGAAATGCTTGTTTAACACAGGGAAATTGTAGTTCGGGGACATTTTCTGTATCTTTTCAAAACTCCCAACACCTCAAGAATGTCTCAAAAAAAAAAAAAAAAAAAAACGGTCATGAAACTGGTATGGTGGAGTGACGGATAAGCACTTCTTGGCCAGCAGGCATGAGGGACGTGCCCCGATGAAGCTCTTATTTGCTATTTTTCTGTCACACAGGAACAAAAATCCCTCTTGGCGACTGCTGTTTTCCTCGCAGGTACGTCATGTGAAGATACATTCTTCTTATCGCTGCCTCCCTGCATTGCTCCTTACAAAACAGCTTTAAACGGGTCCGAGTTGAGCATGACTGGACTGAAGAACCCACATCAACACAGCGAAAAAAAAACGGTTTTTCATAGTGTTTACTTTCACATTTAGCTGTAAAAATCCACATTTGCTTGCATGGAAGAAAAACTATTGGTTTAAAAAGATAAGCAGTAGAACTGACAATAGTTGTATCTAAATATACGTAGGTGTCAACAAGAAAGGCAGCATGCCAGAACTTAAGGCAAACTGTCACTCCCCTTTCTTCCATTGCGTCATCCTCTGAAGTGGATGTGTCATTTTGTTTTAGACCGGGTCCTTGTTCTCTATGAAGCCGCTCAAGCAAAATTGAAAGGGGTTTAAAGTAACACATTATGCACACCAGGAAAAATCTGAATAAAAGAGACAAAAAACAGCTAGGACAAAAAAAACATGCCCCCCCGCTCAAAATCAGGTCAGGCTTCTTCATTATTCCGATGCCAGAAACTAAAAATGCACCCCATTAGGAAGGGCCAGATAAACACCTCCAAAAGGACATAAACGACAATTCAGAATGGAGCCTGGCCGAACCGTGTGAATGGAGCTATAAGGTTACGGGGAGCAGCAGACCATGCTGGGGAGGAAAGCTGCACCCCGCTCGGCACAAGCAGGTGTTGGCGTGGCATCCATCTTAAAAAGCACGCGGAGCCTCCAAAGCCCCCCTCCAAGCCGCGATGCATCAACCTTAATCTCCTCACCTGGAATTTCAGTCACTTTAAACAGGCGCCCTTCTTAATTATCACTAATTAAGCAGGGAAGCTCCCCAGAAGCATCATTCGGGGTGTTTTGTAAGTCGAGACGGGACCTCTCCGGGACCAGGTGGAGGCACCGCGGTCTTAAATGATTACCCGTATCTACAGTTACACTTCCATTAAATTAGGACACCGGGAGCCAGTCAATCCGCTTCTAATTTTGCCTTTGGGCGATAACCTGCCGCTACTTGGGCTCCGATAGCGGCAGCTGAAGTGCTATCAAGCCAAGCGTCTGCAGACAGACGCAGGGGCGGCGATGTTAAATCCACGTCTCATTCCGCTCCTTTCGCCTGCTTTAATTTGACCAATTATCTTTTTACCTGCCTGTGCTATTTATGCTATTTCCCTCTAAATTGCAGCACTTTTATAGCGCTGCAGGGCATTAAATTGTAAAACGAGATGGTGATGTAGGAGTGTCTTTGAATGCGGCTAGGGGACGGTTCAGCATTTAAGTTAGGTGATGCGTGAATTCAGGTACTCCACTCCGTGACTTCGACTCAGATTAAACACTCTGTGTGCTGGTGTGTAAAGGATCGGGGCGGGGTTGTCAAAACAGCCACCAAGTTTCATCACTTGTTTTGGATTGACGTATTTCACAGCATACCCGCAGCGGAGGGAAAGCAACCTCCCATTAAAAGGGTGCAAAAACACACGCCCGTCGCTGTCTTCTCCGGTGCGCCGCCACGCCGAGCAGATTCAGAAGCCCGTAGCAGCGATCGCTCCAGCCGCCCCTGCCACCTGTTGCTGCCACCATTGAATTATCGCCCTGACTGCCGGAGTGTGCATCCATAACCCGGGTTGCACAGCGGGGGAGCGCGTCCCGAACGTAAAGCGAAACGCAAGCCGCCCCGCCGAAGGCATCGCCCGGTCCGGGGAAGGAGGCGCACACGTGACAGGCGGCCGGTCCCAGTTAAACGCGCTGCGCATCAGACCGCACATTCCGAACCCGAGACACCGGGAAAAACGTCCGATCACTCCCAGAACCGTACGCGATGGAGGGCTATGCGCTGTCCGAAGATACCCTCATTCCCTCCTGTCTTCAAAACTTCACCGGGGAAAATGCGCACGACCAGGTAGGACGGGCACTTTTTAAATTAAACTAAATGCGTATTACTTTTGTTATGGCAATCGACGCGGTGCCTTATTTGGATAAACGCGATATCTTTACTAAGGGAAAAAGTCAGCAGAGCCCGGTGATTTTTATACGGGGGAGGGTTAGGCAAAAGCCCCGCATTACAGCTGTATGTTCACCTGCTCAAACAGACGGTTCACTCAAACCGTGGCAGATTTTTCGACCGCTGTCAAAATAAATGTCACAAAGCGGCGACATGCGGGATCGTAAATTATTCCTGTGTTATTAATAATGCCGAAGCGGTGTCCCCAAACGGGGGATCACCCCAGCCACTGGTTGATCCGTGAGACGATGAGGTACGAACACTATGACAAAAAATATTTGGGTGAACTTATTCCTAATGTGAGAATTCACAGACACTTCTACCATACACGATCAAGTAATAAATTAATGAATTGATTTATGTTTTGGAAATTAATCCACCGTAATGTATTTTCTACCAAAGATGCACATTTATAAAGAAGGGCAAATTACGGCTTTATTAAAGTTGTTTTGTTTTCTACGTTTGTCGAAAGCTCTGATGTTAGGTAAGTAGTTGGCAAGCTCTCCAAACCCCGAAGGCTACAAATGAAGCATTACACGGACGAACTTTCAGGGTTATCAGGGATGCGGAATGATGCAGATTCCGCGTGGAGACCCCGGCGAACTACTGCGGGAGACAGTGCTGCGGAAGTTCATACTAAATTTTTATTTTCTACGGAATCATGCAAATTAACAGCACGCAAACAAACGCACATCTTGCTATCTTCTTTCGGCTTTTCATTCTTTATCCAGTGCTTGGCTAGGATGTTATTTATAGTGCAGACTGTAATTTAATGATTAGATAGGTGCATATTTAAGCGCCTAAAAATCTCTCTGCCTGAAACCGTATTTAATAATTTGTGCTCGATGTTGCGTAAACTCATTCCAAAGAAACATGTCCTGCTTTTGAACGATAACAATATTATGATTCTGTAATACGTTGCTTTCTTAAAAATGCATTTCACCCAGGTTGAAGCGCCCATCTTTCATATTCCTACGTGATACTCTAAGACAATAATGTCAGTGTTGTTAACATTTTTTAAATTAAAAATTAAATTAACCTTGAATGATTATTAACCTGCTGCACTGCGTTCATGGAACAGTATGAAAAGCCAAAGGCCTTTTTGTAACAGTCATGGTTAATTGTAAGTTTGTTGCTCACCAAAGCAGTTTAATTGTAAATAGAAAATAAATTCATTATTTATTTTTCATTATTTAACGCAGCTCACATGTGTCACAAGCTGGCAGTTCACTTTTTCAACCTGTCTTTTGACATAGCTAAAGTCAGGATGCATGGTGCTGATTTCCACAAACAAGTTATGGGCACGCAACTCCTAGTAAGAGATTAAAACTTGTACAAGGGAATGTGCTCTGAAAAGAGTCTTGAAGTTAAACAAGTTTGATACGAAAGTGGTCTCAGTAAACCAAAAACTTACCTGTCAGGAACGTGAGTTCCTGCACCAATGATCTCAGAATTGCAACAAGCAGAACATCTCATGTCACACAGTAACGCAGCTGTTGGCTTAATTAGGCCGAACGGTCAACGTGGGGACTGAAAAAGCCTTCATTTGGTTTGAAAGTAAAACTCCTGAATGTGAGTTGTGGGTGACACAAGATTGCCATCCTTCTGCTGAGGAGAAGGGAGTAGCAGTTACATGATGGCTCTGAGAGCCGTGCTTCTCTGCTGAGAGTGGATGGACAAGTACAGTATTCATCCCGGTAAGTATCTGAAGAGCTCCCTGCTTCGAGGGAGGAGGGTAGACGAGCAGTGGATGAAACGATGAACGTGTGTTTGAAATGCCCCTTGGCACAGAGCCGGCCATGTCGGTAAGGGCGCTGTCCACGGTGCTGATCCATTCTGTAATTTCACACCCGTCCGCAGCCCTGCACTTTTCCCTCAAAGTCAGACGGCCCCACGTTGCTGCTTGGGGCAGGGGGGCGGGGGGCTGTGGTCGCAGATTTTAATCTGCCATTACTGCTGTTTCATCCACACCTTAGTTAATACTGTGGTGTTCAATCTGTTTGCGATAGCAGGATTCAACATCACATTTTTTCAATGTGTATGTTTTACAGCATTTAATATAATACCTTGAGTGACTTTTTTTTATTAAGAGGAAAATGTATAAAGTGATTTCAGCTTCATTTAAGTAGCGGAATATAAAGGCTAATAATATGCGATGGCTTGAACGTAATCATATTGTCCCTTTCTAGCAAATTGCTGTTTTGTGGATGATAAATTATCTAATCAGACTTGGTAGGAGTGTGCTTTATTTTATGGTGTAGTGCGACAATACAAATGACCGCGCTCTCTGACTCGCGTGTAGGTACACATCTTCAGTAAATAAGGGGGGGGGGGATACCATAGCTCAGCAGCGATCCTCCCCCCGTGTGTTATAAATGACATTAGAAAATTTGTTGGTTGCTTTGCGGACAGGAAATGACACGTAGCTTGTTGGAGGGGCTTAAATGATGGCGAGCATCTCTGCAGAAAGCAGGTTGAGAGATTCTTTTAATGCATGGTGCGTATGCTATTCTGAGCTCCCACACGATGATCAATGGAACCAAAACTATCTCCGGAGCAGAAAATGGTAATAATCCATGCTTAGCACCTCACTGAAAGCGTAATGTAGCATAACAGCGGATTCTGAAAGATGGATTGTTCTGGAAAAAGAGAAAACTGCACCGCAATCAATTAACTTTTGAATAGAAAAACTACAATTGGATATTGATGTTATTACCCAATGCATTAACTTTGCTTTCTTCTGGGTTTGCGAAGTGGGTTTTTGGTTCCACGAAAGGTAAACAAATGATTTTTAGAAAAGACACTTAAAATGTTGTAAACCTCAGCTGGCCCGGATTGTTGGGCTTGCCATACTTGAGCATAAGAAAATCGTGTGTGTGTGTGTGTGTGTGTGGTGGGGGGGGGGGGGGTTATAATTTAAAAATAAAAAAATAAGGAATTTACAACTTGAGCTTGTTTTTATGATAACGTATCATCTCCGAGCAAATGTACAGCGAGGCCCATGGGCTCTGATCGCGGACCAGGCGAGTCCCACTGGGCTTCCGTAGTCTTATGTATGATGTATCACTGATAACATGCCGGCCTATTTCTGGAGGAGTGGAGATGCCTGTTTATCACTGAAAATTGAACCGGTGGTTCCTGTAAGGCCACTAAGGTAATTAATGTCGGGAAATGATGCAGGTGTTCAGAACAAAATACTGTAGTTGATTTGATTGAGTCACTCCGTGTAAAAGCTCTAAATAATTCAAGCATTAATCATTTATCAAGGTTGAGAATATAGACGGTCCAGTGGAACTCTACGTCTTCAGAATGTGTGTGTAGTTTGTGGCCCAACTCCTAGGCCAGGTGATTTAAATATTTTGGAGGAGCACACAGGAGGAGTTACCGCCCTTCTGTATTGGGAGTGAGGAGAGAGGGTTGGGGGGGTGTGTTACTGGTTTAATGGCTCCGCTGTTCATATTCTGTTCCAAAGCAGATCATGGCCCCCATTTCCGATGCTTTGCGCAGGTGTTTATAAACCTTTGCCCACATAGTGCGGCATCTGCCCTCGTGTGGGTCAGAGGTGGACGCCCCACCCTTGTGGTTGGCAAGCATGGCATAGACAGCCCATTTCCAAATGGATGGAATGCCGTGGTCTGTCTTCAGCTTGTGTGTATGACTGTATGCTCTTTGTCACCACTCTAGCATCTCTTTGGGTCCCCCAGAGCGCCCCCTAGCTTGTGTAATTTGTCATCTTTTAGGTGGCGTATCGACAGAGATAACTGGCCGGATTTGGCGGCGAGTGGCCATGGGCGGACATGGAACGGGGGTGGGGAGGACGGAAGATGCTGTCTGGGTGTCCTCCTTTCTTCTCCATCAGCAGAAAGTCTGGGTGCAGGGAGCTAATTGAGCTGGGAGGTCCTTCTGGAGCTGGAGAGCCTCCTGAGAGAGGAGGCGAGCGGAGCAGAGCTGACTCCACTGTGCTGGCTGCTCTCTCAACGGCGTCCTGCAGATGAGCAGTTTGTGTCTGCGTGTGTGTGTCCCTGTGTGTGTCTGTGATGTGATTGTCTGTGAGTGTGTCTGTGAGTGTCCGTGTGTGTGAGTGTGTCTGTGAGTGTCCGTGTGTGTGATTGTCCGTGAGTGCGTCTGTTCGTGTGTGTCTGTCTGTCTATCTGCATGAATGTGTGTGTGTCTGTGTGTGCGCATCTTTGTAGGTGTCTGTGTGTGTCCATAAGTGTGCATTTGTACATTTGTGTCCATCTGTTTGTCTTTGTCTGTGAGTGTGTGTTCTTGTGTGTGTCTGTCTGCATCTGTCTTTGTGTGTGGATCTGTATATGCGTATCTGTGTGTGTAAGTATGTTTTTGTGCATATCTGTGTCCACCTGTGTGTGTGTCCATGCATGTGCAGGTGTGTGCCTGTGCTTAAGAGCCTGTGTGCGCCTGTGTTTGCATGTGTGTGCTGTGCTTCCGAAGTGAATGGCAGAGGACAGCCCAGAATAGCCGGCAGTTTCCACTCAGCTGCATCCTTGGATCACCTCATTTCTGGGCTAATGTATGTAAATCTGTGACAGTCACTTATTACGGCCGTTTGTGATGATAATATGGCCGGCAGGCTTCATGATTAAGAAAGGCCTGCGGTGGTTTATCGTCTCGTGCGGGGTTCGAGATCGCTGTTAGCGCTGAACTTTGTAGCTCTTCAGTTCAAGACACAATTAGGAAAGGTCAGCTTGTTGTTGCCTTTGTGGTTTGACAGTCAGGGGAGCGGAACCGTGGGTGGATTGTTAAGGAGGGAGCTGCGGAGCTGACTGAGCGAAGACGTCCTCGTCCTGGCAGCATGAGGCCCAGCCCAGCCCAAGCCTGTCAGTGTTGGCGCACATCAAAAGCAGCAGTTTTCGAGGGCTTGGGCTACGCGCCCTAATTGGTTGTGTGTGGTGTGTGTAAATGGTCATCAATGCAAGTGACTACGAGAATATTCAAAAGCTGTGTTGGTCATGAAAACTAAAAAAAAAAGCAGTCCCCCCCCCCTCATAGTTAGCTCATGGGAGGTTTACTTACACAAAAATGTTCTGAGAGCAAAAAGAAAATTGATTTGTTCAGAGAGATAACATTATAAAGGAAGTGAGGCCAAGCAACTAGAGAAGGAGGGACCAACTAATCAGATGTCTTGGTCCCACCTCCTCTACAGTGTGATTTGTCTGAACCAATAATTTCTCGTTCTGCCCTCAGAATATCTCATTCTGCCTGTAGTAAATCTCTCACAAGCTCATAGTCAGGGGACGAAGGAGGGGCCACAGGGGCACTGGCCCTAGCTGAATGCTGATTGGCCCCTACAGGGCCATTTTCCCTGTCATTCACTGACACACAACACATTATTGGCTAATGATAGAGTTGCCCCCTCTGTATGAATAACGCCCACTTTATGCCCCTCATTTAAAAAAACATCCTAGAATCACCCTTGCGTAGCGTCATCTTCATAATGGTGGCTGAACTTTCACTTTATCCCACCGTTATTTGCGCAAAATTGTCCCTAGATGTGACACCAGCCACCATGCAGTGTGTTTCTTTAGAGGAAGATATCCTGTACGCTTCAGGGAAGCTGCTCTCTGTGTGAGGAGCTGTTGAGGTGGGAAATGGTTTAGTTATGATGCTGGAACATGTCGTATCAGTCCCCCAGTTTCCTAAGACCTCGTGAATTGGATCCCACTCCCAGAGCAGGCGAGTCACAGACAGCGAGCACGTCTAATCACATCCGCTTTACAATGGGACATAATTTCCTCAAAGTTATTGCGATATTTTTGAGTTGGTGCCGAATAAAAATTCACCATCCATAAAAAAATTACTTGTAGTTAAAACTTCATATCTGCGACGTTATTTGCGACACTGTAATTATTCTGTTAGCTGTTCCGTCCCTGGGAAAGACAGCCCTCACTTTAAAATTCATTGGGTGTAACAAGTGTTTAATTTTATTTTGTCATTCCACGACCGTAATGGAAATGTGAGTTTCGATAATGCATTTTGATGTTCTCAATTAGTTGCAATAAATTTAATGGAGAAAATGAGTTAAGAATATGCCCATCCCTGGACTACTATTATTAGTGTTATTTGATAATAATAATCAGCATTTGTACAGTACCACTGTAGTTTAGCAAATGTGACCCACCACAGGACACACTGTGTAGAGATGGATGGGTGGATATTTAGCAGCCACATGAGCTTTCTGGGTGATGTACTAGAGAAACATTAATCCAGTTCATTAGACTGGATGCTGATTAGATGGCCTGGTGTTTTCCCTCCAGTGGCCCAAATGGGAATTTAGTCAAGGCACCGTGGTTAAACACTCCTACTCTTTTAATAAGTGATAACTTTTAATGACAGTGGTGGCTGAGGACCATGGTACAGCATCTGAATTAAAGTCTGGGATCCTTAGAAGTTCAAATCCCCTTCACCACACTGTGATACAGTTTCCTTATTTGGACCAGTGAAAAAGCGCCCCCTTCTGGCCACGCTGATATCAATCATGACGTTAACCCCCCTAATCCACTTTATACCCATCCACGTGCAAGTTATCTCGCACATTCTTTTCCGTTTCTTAAGTCTGATGCATATAAATAAGTCCAGTTTTCATGCCTCGCGGCTAGCCGGCTGCCTTTAAGTTATGCCAACATGTTGATACCAGTTTTATATTATTAAACAAACCCTCAATAGAGACTGCGAGCGGAATGAAGAGACACGGTTCTGTTATTGATAGAAAAAAATGGTATTTTCCCATAGATCAAAGTATCCGTCTTGTCTCACAAACGTTTCTCTACGCTATATTTTTTTCAAAGGCTTTTACAATGAAGATGTTAGGAATTTATAAATTGCTCTGGGTAAATCTGAACGCATGCCTTTGTTTATCTCGTCTAGTTTGCCATAGTGCTATTTTGACTGCTGTTATTTATTAATTGCCATATGAATTATAAATGTGTATTTTACCTGATTGCACACTCGGGCTCTAAATGGGGCTTTACTCATCGTTTTCATAGAGGTGGGAGGTCTGTTTTAGGGTGAAAGCTGGGTATGAGATTAATGCTGACACAGATCACACGTCAGAAAAGCGCAACCCCCATTTTCTTACCAGTGACGCAGATGACGTTTCATTAGCGCTCTTGTTTCATATACTGTGTCGGTTTGATATGTATAATGGCTTGTTTTAAACAAAACGTTACTGGTATAAACCCTAACGGCTTGTTCAACTTTCCTTGGCTATTTGGGCTGCTTAATTGTCTATTTAATTCAAAAGATATGCAAATTACCGTCACCGCACCGTTTCCGGAATCGCGCGTTTGGGAATTGACTTTTTTTAAATTTTATTTTTAAGGTTTTCTTCATGGCAGCTGATTTGTCGACCTGATTAAACCGGCCGGCCCGGGGGGGGGGGGGGGGGGGGGGGGGGGGGGGGGGGGGGGGTGGGGGGGGTGGGGGGGGGGGGGGGGGGGGGGGGGGG
>JABFEA020000054.1:2233990-2248475 GCA_019775915.2 Cyphomyrus plagiostoma
AGTGGACATGTTGTTTTTGCATCTATCTTTTCACTGATGTAAGGAAACATATTTATTCCTGTTGTACACTAAAGAGGGTATGCTGTGAAAATAAAAATAAAAAGACATCTTTCAATTCAGATTTTTTCAAATTTATTATTTCCTCCAAAGACAAATAACCTAAAATTGAAGGACACTTTTTAAAATTGAAGGTCTCAGGAGGATATACTTAGCCAAAGCCTGCTTCCATGCTTCCAATCTGATATACATGTCAAGCGTGCTGCACTTGGATTATTTGAGGAATGGGGCACCCTTGAATACGTGTACTAAGTGCATGAACGTGCATGCCAAATGTACAAGTGTGTAAGTGTGGTGGGATAAACTGGACAGAGCTATTGAAGGTCTGGTACAGGTTTGCTGGGAGGGAGCAAGAATGTGGACAGTCTGGGTGTCTCTGAGGACTGGGGAGAGAAACAGGGAGGCGGGGGGGGGGCAATCTTACCCATAAAGGGCCGGTGTGTGTGCAGGTTTTTGGTATAACCTTTAAGCCAGCTGTTCCACCCCAGGTGTGAGGACTATTCAACCAATCAGCCCTCTAATTAGTGACCTAACTGGGGAGTTGCAGGGAAAGATTGGCCACCCCTGGGCTAAGGTGATGCCTCCACTGAGGTCTGCAGAGAAGTTCATAGAGAAGGTTCAGTATCAGCGGCATCATAAATGGAAAAGGTGAGGAGTGCACAGGACACGCAGGGTGCCGTGACGGACCTTAACACGTGGCCGTGCGGTACGAGGAGTGAGCACCTGTGTGTGTGTGTGTGTGTGTGTGTGTGTGTGTGTGTGTGTGTGAGAAGGCCACCCCAGGCTGTTAAATGTGTCCTGAGAGTCGGTGTCACCACCGATAAACGTGTGCTTTTGTATCCTAGGAGACGAAAACAGAATCTTGGCAAAAAAAAAAAAAAAAGCAGTTTGGGCTAAACAAGATGAAGTGGCGAGCTTGTACAGCCGTTCATTACAGTGACAAACGCGAGCATTGGGCCCGGCCCGGTGGAGGGGGGGTTGGAGGGAGAGGGCGGGGCTTATACGGATGTTCAGAGTGTTACTGTGAGCAGTATCTGCTTCTGAAAGCAGCCTCGTGGGTAATGACCGCCTGCTTAGTGGCGCTGTTATTGGCGTCCATTTACCCTGAGGCCTACATCAGCGTACAACTCTCCTCTGCATCAACAATACCCAGGCTGGTCCACCTCAGACCCGTTAACTAATTAAGCCTTAAATGGGACCATCTGCTGACCCCATGGCAGCAATTGCACGTAATGGAGAGCTCAGATAAATGGAATCAAATATTACAATATAGAATATTGATACTTTATTGATCCCTATGGATCAATAGTGTTTTCACGCACCACGGATACAGGTGATATCAAGCTTGGGGGTCAGAGTTCAAGGTCAGGGGCCACGCTGTGGCCCTGGGACTTTGCTCAGGCGCCCGGTGGTGGCATCCGTCCCGCTTCTTGCCCATGGCACCGTGGAAGCCATTACATAACGTTATCAAACGAAGCGCTCCACAGACCTTGGGCGCAGCTGAGCTAAAACTGCGACAAGCCTGCGATTCGTGCTAGATAAACACAGGCTCCCTGGCGTGCCACAAGATCCGCTTCTCTTTTTTTCCCCTTTCTTAATTGGGAATTTTATTGCTGATAATACAGCGAAAACAATGTGGCGGGCTGGTTGAGTCCCGGGATGACATCGTCGCTGGGCCGAGGACGCCGGCTCCCGGGGAAATGACGTATGTGAGCGGGGAGGCGAGCCGGGGAGGTGAGGGAGGCGCAGGAGCGCCGGGCAGATTGGGATCAGAACAGCCGGCCCTCAATCTGCTGACAGCGATGGATTATAGGAGCGACGCTCTATGCCGGGAATTTAAATGCTGCCCGTAGCCGTGAAGTAATTACGTGTGACGCAGGCACAGAAAGCACCGGAAGGCGGAAGGCTTAGCTACTGGATTCATCGTCATCATCATCATCAACGTCATAATCATCGTTGACAGGCCATTTCGGAGGACGGATAAGGCAGGCTAAGAGGATGCGTCAGCTAAATCAGAGCCTCGATCTTTAATTGGTAATAATGAATATTAGGGATCCAAGCATATAGGAGTGCTGGATCCGTAATGTTTTTATAATATGAATTTTGTTCGAACGCTTAGCTTTCAGGTTTTAATAGGAAGTGGTTAGCCCTCGCCTCCAAAGTGATTTGCATAGCAGCACATCTCTCTCTGGCCTGGCTGTGTTTCGCAGGGGACCTCAGCGTGGATACAGCATGAATCAAGTGTCAAAAAGGCTCCTAATTTGTTCCGCCGTCGCCTTGGCGACAGACGCTGCTTTGCGGGGCCCTGTCAGTGGAAGAGGGGTCTCACTCACTTCCTGTTTTATTATTTATCAGCATACCTGGGGTGGCGAGGTGGAATCCTCGCATCCAGCCAGCAAATCGGCACCCCGCCGGCTCATTATACCAAATGATCTTGTTCACTTTGTGCTGCGCGGTGCAATAGAGAGTCGGCCTGAATTGGGACCTATTTAATCTCATATTTACATAATAGAAAACAAACAAGGCTGTCATGAACAACAGGAAAAGAGTCACTGCCAGCATCTCCTGTTTTTTTTTTTTTTTATTATTATTAATGCTGGTTGCACGATAAATGTTATTTGTATGTGTCTGGGGAGCATTGCAATAATGCACGATTCTACAGGAAAGGAACGGCTGTTACCTCATCAAAAGACTGAAATTGCATAATAGAGTAGCAGCTGTCTTTCACTGTCCATTGTCTGTCCACCCAGCCAATCAGAACTACAGATGCATGACCGCTCATCCAGTTCATATTCCAGGTTCTAGATTTCTCTTTCCACACGAGTACATAGGAATTCTTATTTGCACAATGCAGTCAGCGGCTTATAACATACGACAGAATCAGACGGCACAAACTCAGACAAAGGCACTATGAAATGTCGAAGTAGACAAGGAACTGCTGAGGTGCTGTTAAGAAACATATGACTATATTATTATTTGAATATAAATATAAGACAAATGCTTGAAAATAGCTGAAACAGAGTATGACAGAGTACTGTGTTCAAAAAGTTGCTCTGTCCAGTATAGTGAACTGTGCACTTTTGAGGTTGCAGTATTGTTGCTTGGTGTTGTGTAATTGGACTGCAATGGGGTAGAAACTGTTTCGAAACTGGTTGCTGGCTGGCAAGACCGAAGGAGTCCAGGCTATTCTTGCGCGACACAGTCCAAGATGTTTTAGGTGTGTCTTCAGCGTTGACCATCTCTCACAGTGTAGCTGAGTCCAAATGGGAAGTGTCATTATGTACCTGTCTGCTGGAGAATAACTGGTCATAATATTGTGATGCGGAAGCTGGCATCACTGATGACTGGAATGTACGTACACCCCCCCCTTTACGGGTCAGGAGTCACCCGCGTGACGAGAGTAATTGGAGCCGTTGACTCAGACGTCGGCTGTCAGGCGAGCCGGCCCAACCCCTAAACGTTTGCGAGCGCTAAACGGCTTGGACACTCCATCTCCACTGTCGTGCGAGAGAGTACCTTTGGGCCGGAGGTTCTGGGACTCCCAGAGCCAACGTCCACCGGACCAGGGATGATTACCATCATCACCTGTCGTGCCAACACTCTTCCCCTTCAAGCCGATTGCATGTTGAAAGGTGCTAAAATCAGTCCTGGCAAAGCCAGGGTAGCAGAGCAGTAGGAAGGGCAGCGATGATGGATCTGCACAAAACCCCAATGAACACGTATGTTCCAGAAGTACCGTGCGCAACAGGCAGGCTAATGAGCATCCCATAATAGCAGGTGGAAACAGAACCCCATGCTGGTTTACTTTCTAAATATGTTTATGGGAACGTCTCGTATCTGCGGTGTAGTCGGAGATCAGAAGTAAGGTTGCCTTAGATCATAAATTGAGCAGTTACGGTCATCTGGGATGGCCTGAGGAGACTGAAGGTATGTTTTACCTGGAGTCTGCAGCCTGCCCTGCCAGGGAGATGTTAAACTTCAATCTTTGCTTAAAGCGAAAATCGCATGCCAGTCTTTGATGGGGCTGAACTAACCCTCCATGAGACAAATTTGGGCGTTTCCTCAGTTGTTCACAGCGAAGAACCTTGCTGATGAGTGTGATGACTTTTCATTGTCGTGCAGGTTGACGAATAAAACTCGTTGTAGACCCTGTGTTGGTGTAAGAAACTCCATATGGGGAAGATGGGGGACTAACCTATATCCTTTGTGTCTAAACCCTAACCCTCTATACCGTTTGTTCCTGTACATGTCAACTACTATGATGCCAACACTGATGTCAAATTCTCCCTGTCACATTTCAGAATCAAAATTGTTATGCACTTTATTACATGAACAGTCCAAAGATTTTTTTTTCGATGTTCATGGTCACATTCAAGTGAAATATAGTCAATTACAAATAACGTAGGAGTATTAACACAGAGCAGGGCTCTTCAAGTCTGGCCCTTGATTCCAGGTCCACGCTGTGTTTTCAGTTCTAGGCAGTTGGCTTAATAATTACTGATTCTGATTGGGCACAGAGGCTTCACGAAGGAAGGCTGGAAATTCACCTTGAGGTCCATAATTTGTATAGCGCTGGCGTGGAGCAATAACAAACCACGCACACAGAGTACGTACAAGTAAGCAAAACCAGATATTTGGATGAGGTGCAATTGGAAGAACTCCCCCCAACAGTTGAGTGGCGACTTCTTTTTATAAATCTTCATTAAATGGAAATTAAATTATTACTATGTACACGGTGCAGTTCCATCCATTAACAGATATTTTTACTGGGGGAATCAGGTTATCCTGGACTGGCAGCTTTGGGTGGCAGATTGATTCCTGTAATTGGGTCCGTATCTGATGTCCTCCTCGTCTCAAGCATGGTGCCTTGCTCTCCCTTTAGCTTCCTGTAAACCGGCAAATGCCCGCCCGCGCTTCCCATTGTTCGAGTTTGATTCTTATTGGCCGGATGGATCTTTCAGTGCAGATCCTTGGCTGAGCCGGTTCTTACCCACCTAGGCTGCCATCGCCATCATTATACGAGGCCGTTGGGTCTCTGTTAGCAGTGGCCTGGTGAACGGGGCATGCCAACCATCCCAGGAGGAAATCCTTTTGATCGGCATGATGTTACTGAATTGTTTTAGACCCCGATAACGATCACGGCCTGTAACTGGATGCTGCGTCGGGGGAGATGTCATTAGGGACGGTCCACCGGCGTGTGACTCCTTGCCCAATGGGGCTGGATGGTGGCGTGGGCTGGCAGGAAGCAACGGCATTGAGGAGGCCCGACTTGGCATCTTTGCTGTGCTGAATGTGCACATGGCCAGCTAGGTGTTAGTGAGCAAGGGGTGTATACAGGGATGAGGGTATAAGGTTACTGGCCCCCAGCTGAAAACTGATTGGTCTGCTCCTTTGTCACTCACCGATTCGAGATGTATCATTGGCTAATGATAAATGTTGGCCCCCCCTGTATAAATTATGGTTCCCCTTATGCTCCCTTTCTATAAAATATCCTGGAATTGCCCCCGGAGCCTGCCCTTTCTTAATCCTGGATTTGAACTAGACTCTAAATCTAAAGTAGATAGGTGCTAATCAGACCCTGGGGCACCTATAGACTTCACTTGCTGTCTGTTACTCTGCCACTTTGATGTGGACCTCAGGATCAAGGTAAAGATGAGATGTTGAAGTATTGGACTGTCCCAGGGCTTAAACCACATCGGTGTTGTCACTGTGAGGCCGCCGAGAGGGAGAGACCCCGTTTCAAGTTTAATTTTGGGCCATTATAAGCATCTGTATCCTGTAAAACAAACCAAGACCATGATGACTGAGGAGTTGGATCCTTATGGCTGTTGCTGATCTCGCAAATGTGGCAGGAAAATTGGAGAGATGGATAAAACCGTCGGGCTGTTTTTTTTTCTTTTTAAAGCTGTCCAAAGGTTTAGTCAGAAATCCAAACGTCTTCATACCTGATATAGCCCTAAATGGCAGACAGTGAGCATTTCTGTTCCTGCTAGCGGCTTGTGTGAAGGTTACCCTTAGCATCTTCTCAGGAAGTCGTTTACAGTGGGCTGGCGGTGACATGCTGCTTTCTTATTTCCCTTTAATGACCCCGTGATAAACAAGGATGCCTGCGGTAATGAGTAAATGGCCTCGGGCTGCCCAGGGGTGGGTCGGCTTATTGGGGAGGTCGGGCTGCGCTGGCGTGGTGTGTTTTACGGAATTACGGTTCGGGAATTGATTTAACGGTTGGGGACTGAGGGGCAGACTCGTGCATCCTGGCGCCCAGGACACGTTCCATCCCTCTGACGTCTCCTTTCCTTTTCACGGACGAAGGTCACCAGTAACGATCGATTGTGCCTCTGGTCATGGGCCTTTTGTGGGCCGAGCTCTTTGGACCAGTTGGTCAATTCTTGCTCTCAAAGTCATTCCAGGTTTGAGAATCCCAAGCATTGTTCTCCGGCGGCAATCGAATAAAACGCGGACGACGTTTGTTATTTATGAGCACTGACATTGGTTCTATAAGGGCTACGTGACACGAATCGGTGCCGGTGTTCAGGGCGTCCGTGGGCTGCGAGGATCTGCCGGAGACGTCACCTGCGTCTAGCTGGGAATTTCTTCCGGAAAACAAGCGTTATGCGTTTCCTCTGCTTTCCCCCTTCATCTGGCACCCCTGGCTGTCATCTCATTACCCGGCCGGCGTGCAAAATTTTTTCGTGAAGCCGATCCCTCTTTCACAAGGACAGGAGTGCAGGCGATGTGCACTTCGGACCACGTGACGATGGCCGGAGCTTTTTATCTCGCTAATTCATTCGAACATTTTTAATTCGCAGAGATTAACCAACCGCCGTGGCGCAGCACCTTTTTCATGAAATAATAGAAATGAAATCTCGGGGAAGGATTAGAGAGGATGTGATGGCTTCGGCGTCATTATAAGGGCTACGTCACTGTCACCGGTGACACCTTGAACAATGGCGACAGGGGTATTCAGTGCTCCGTGTCAGCAACCCCGTCTCTGCCTCTCCCAGAAGGTTCCGGAACCTGGCTGCCGGCCGCACCAGAAAAGGGGACAATCAGCCCGGCCTAATGGAACTAATTTCATCTCTCCTTTCATGCCGCTCCACTCATCTCCTCCTCCTCCTCCTCCACGGGGCCTCCAGCTTTACAGTCACGTTTCTTTCCTGCGCGTGATTCATTCTGCGCTATAAAGCCCAGTCTGCCCGTCTTTCTGCTTTTCTCTACCTCCTCTGCCTGTTTTGTTGCTCTCGTAAGAAGGGGACTACCAAGTATTCGCCCGGGGAACCCGGGAGACCTATATTTTCCAGGCGATCCATGCGTGAACGTGTGTAAACACGCCGTATTTGTGCACAGGCTGAGGAAGGCTCACTCCGGGGGGGGGGGGGGGGGCTTAGGCTGCCGATAAACGGAGGTGCATTCAAATGCCGACAGAAAATGAGTTTACCCAAAGATCCTTAAAGGGGTTTTTCACGTCCGCTAATTCTGAGATCAGTTTAGTTTTACTGGCTTGTGAAAGGAGGGAGGGGTGTTCTAAAAATAGCGCCATAAATGCACATTTACAAAAGAAGCTGGAATTTCTATTGAGAGTCTTCAATACTGCGTAACTGAACGCCGTCATTCCTATTAAAAGGCGGCTTGATACCTTCCCATCAATCCCTCCCTCTTAAACTCCCTAATAATAATTTGTATGGCATTACCATGTGAGCGAGTGGTACATACTGAAGATATGAAAGCTCTCAACGTTTTCCTTCCCTCGGAAGCCCCAAATGGGATGTAAATGCATAGCTCTTCTGCGCATAAATTAGGTAAACGTGTGCGCCGTAAACACAGCATAAACCGCGGCAGCACCAGTGCATATTCTCACAATTATAGAGCTGTCCTTTACAGGTCTACTGACAAACAGGAGAGACATGAGTCATTTATTTAAAGGACAGAGATATTTATTACCTTAGACAATGAGCACTGCACCGGAACTTACATATGAGAAAAAATTGAAGGGTTTTGATTAAAATTGATTTCTCTGCCACTCGGAACGTGAGAAGTTAGAAATATTTTCTTGCGTGCCTGTGAAACAGAATAATTCATTTGACACCGAGACTTGCTTGATAAACAATTAAATCCCCGTTACCCGAGACAGAGGTGACAGCGAGCGGGATATATGTTCCCTCTGGCCACGTGATTTTATAGAAATGAATATAGATTTCCCGCTGTTGTGTTTGTTATTGAGATGGTGCTGGGAGGATCAGGTGCTGGTAGGACAGTGGGCAGCGTGGATGGATGCGGATGTGAAGATGAAGCCCGTTTAGAAATGTTGACTCAGACCCTGTGGGAGACTTCTTTTTCTTCTCACGGGCTTCGATCACTAATGATGCAATGGTCGTTGGCTCAAATCCTCAGTGCAGATAAATTTCAACCCTTCCTTCTTCTGTAAGTCACTTCGATTAAATACATCAATGAATAAAACATAAATACGGAATGTTTGTTTATTTGTAGGGACCGCTTGTGGCCAACAGGGGGCGCCACACAAATGTGTGGTTTTAGCGGTGATAAATTCTACTGCTGTGCAGGGAGGATTCACCCCGGACCAGGTGGAATGGAGATCCGCTGGTGGCGCAGGGGGATTTAGGGGGCCCAGGGCGTATCTGGGTGCAGGTATCCGGAAGCTTCAGAGGAATGAAGAGCGTGGACGGAAACACGCACACGGCGCCATCGCCGGCGAACAGGAGCCCGGCCTGTCGCTGATTTATCTCCGTACAAAGAAACTGCTCTGAAAGGCGGTGCATCCGTCAGACTCGAGCTGAGACCTTGAGCTCCTCTGCCTGCCGCTGCCACATTCATCACCGGGGCATCGCCCAGATGTTTCAAACCCTAAATCGTACCGGCTGTCAGAAGTTTTAATGCATATTTTAACTCACTTTTTATTTATTTATCTGTCCGTTCACTCATTCATGCCATTGCGTGATGCAACCATGTTTTAGTCTATAGGCAATTTCTACAGTGTCCGCTCACGGTGTCAGGGAACGGATGTGGAAGGCCTGTCTCTATGATGCTGACATAAGCGAGTGTGCTTGAAGGCCAAGTCTGGCTGATGGGTCTTAGGCTGAGTGAAATTGAGGGACCACGTTTTTGTGGCTCTCCCGGTCAGGGTGCTGATCAGAAGGTGGCTTGTTCGAATCCCAGGGTCGGCAGAGTGATGTCGTCGTCCGGCCCTTAACCACCAATCGCTCCAGGTGCCGGCCGTCCCCGCTTTGTTAAGAAACAAGTCCTGTGAACCCGAACGTGCTGCGTATAGTTCTGATTTTTGGACTTTCCGACCTCGTGTCGCCCTAATATTTCTGGGAAAATCCACACGGCTTTCCTGACTGGGCTGAGGAATGACGTTTGAAGCGTGCATGTACGTTGCCTGCGTCTCGGAGCTCACGGATCAGCCGGCAATCCTGGTTAGCAAGAGCGTGTTGATGTTGTGTCATTATCTTAGGCTTTTTTTTCCTCCTCTAATATAAAACCAAGAAATAATAACGGAATTCAGCTGAGGCATTAGATTATAAATTAGGTTTGCGGCAGGCAACATAATGTTATTTAGATTTCTGTGTACGAAGACCTTGTTTCAATTCCCATCAGCAATGTGACAGAATCGAATGTGAATTTGAGCTGATAAAAGTAAATTGGTTTGTAATGTGTGATGCTAAGGAGACCCCTGTTTCATGTGTGTGTGAGAGAGGCGATGTTTTAATTAATAGGTCTGGAATGATAACAATATTCCCTTCTCAGAATGATGCTAATTTAATAGGGTAATTGCTTTTTTTTCTTTCCGGAACATTCTGTTCTCTCAAATCGTGCTGTGTTTGTTTTTCTCTCCCCGTCTCTTTTTCGGATAATTTCAAAATGTCCGGGGGGGGCCCTTCTTAAAGTGGAGGTGGTTCCTCATCTTCAGCTGCATCTGATCAAACGGCGGTGATTTGGGGGGGGGCTTCCAAGCGAATCGCTTTGACCCACCGGAGTCATTCTGAGGATCTCCTCCTTGCTGTCTCATCCCTCACCCTTCGGGGTCACGAGGGGTCAGTTTTACCCCCCAAGATACTTTTTATGTCTCCTGTTGGGGTTTCTTCTCGAGGGTCGGCGTGGACCTGGGCCAGCCTCCTCGCAGAGGCTAATGAAGCAGGATGACGACCTTGAAGGCTCCCTGCCTTATTTACGCATCCCCCACACGCGCCGCGCGCCTTGGGCTCCACAGCGAGCCGTGACTAAATGACTGCCATTTAATCAAAAGAGACGAGCATGCGAGACGGAGGCGGTCACCTCAGCCCGCCGTCCGAGCGTTCCAGAGCGATGACACGTGTCCCCCAGGGTGTCCGTCAGAGTAAGAATGATAATAGAGAGGATGCGGTCACGTGATTGGTTCTGAAAGGGACAAATTCAGAACCCGCTGCCGTTGGCTCTGCCCCTGTGATGTCATGCCCCTCGGCCCTCACGCCAGCAGCAGTGGGGATATCCTGCAGCGTCTTTTTGCTGTTTTATGAGCTGCAATTCATCTTTGATCAAATTTCCTTTGGGACACTAGGGAGCCTCTGTCCTTTCCCTTTGTGTCCTTTCCCCCTCTTTGGGGGGGGGGGGGGGTCACATGGCCATTCTGCAGGGATTCCCCCAGCAGCCCCTGATGCCGTTCATCTTCTTCCTTGGGTTTTGTAAACTGCTGCTGCCCTTCTTGGCTCTATCCATGCTCAGCTCCATCCCTATTGGCTCCGTCCATGCTCAGTCAGTCCCTATTGGCTCCGTCCGTGCTCGGCTCCATCCCTGTTGGCTCTATCTGCACTTGGCTTTGTCCCCATTGGCTCTGCCCGTGCTTAGTACCAGATGTCACTCCAGGGTCGCGAATACAAACAAGGCTGCATTTCTGCTCTGAAATTATTGTATCGTGGTCTTGCACTTTGTTGCACTTTCTTTGTAAATCTCCATCCATCCATTTTCCAACCCACTTGTCCTACTGGGTTGCCGGGAGTCTGGAGCTTATCCCGGAATCTATGGGCACGAGGCGGGGATACAGTAAATACAATAAATTTAAATTATTATATCTTCGACCTACAGATTTTGGTTGTTACCTTGTAATATGGTGTCCTATTTCAACCAAGAATGTTCTGAATATTTTGCATGTGTCACTTGTTACCCTAGATTATCCCGCATATTCAAATCTGAGTCTGATTTATTTGCTTCCTTTGGTATGTTCAGGTATATGTAGGGTTAGGGTTTACTTAGCTGTGCTTAATACCCTTGAGAAAGTGGCATGCTGACTAACAGTGGTTCAGAGGCTGTTTGTTCCCCTTGACTTTTGAAGTTACCCTTCACATTTACGTTTGGAATTGTGCTTTTTTATATGTTTTAAAAATTGTTTTTCATGCCTCTCAGACTGGATCATAATTAATGCAAAACAAGAAAATAAATCTCCCGGACGTATTACAAAGGCTGTGTATGTTGCACGTTGATATTTAATATGTTTAGTCAGCGCAACAAACTTCAAACCCTACAGCTGGGCTTGGTACAAACTCATTAATTTCTCTTCCATTGGGCAGATAAGAACAGAACGTAATTCATAAAGCCGTAGATCTACAGGGATAAATCTCCTTCCTGTGGGTGATGTTCTCGTCAGTAGAGGAAAACAGTATGTATTGGTTTATGTTAATGAGAAAAGTTCTGATTGGCTGCACTGCGGCTATTGGGAGGACAGGCTTGTGCAGGAAGACTGTTAAAGACCAGAGAAGAATGTTTGCCAATTAATTAGCGGGCAGTGGTGGCTTATTGGTTAGGGAAGTGCACTTGTAATTGAAAGATTGCTGGTTTGAATCCCTGACCACCAAGGCACCATTGAGGTACCCTGAGCAAGGTACTACTCCCTGGGCTCTGAATTAGCTGTCCCCTGCTATTATGATTTCATTGCTGTGTGGTGTGTCAACATTGATCACTAAATTGTAATGTGTTTTTTTGTTCTTTTTAAGAAGGCCGTAGTACGGGCTCTCTGGCCTCTCTGCCAGTGGCAATTATCAACGCTAATTGGAATGCGCCGTTTGGGGGGGTTTGCGCGGATCGATCCCGCGGCTAACTCCCCCAGTTCATCTAATCGGAAGGGCAATTTGGGTAGGACAGGTGCGAGACGAGCGGCCAGGTTGGGGGATGCGGGGCACGGGTTCGGTCAGAGGAGGACTCTCCTGTCATTTTTGGATTCCTCCAGATGGCCTCTTCTTCACGTGACGCACGTTACCACAGGGAGCGCATTTCCGCACGGCGGCTCAGCGCCCTTTAAAGTGTCAGAAGCACCAAAGAGATAGTCACTCGTTTATATTTCCTGTGAAATTAAATGCTGCTTTATTCACCATTTGTACAAGCACAGATACATTGGAATCTTCTTTTCACATATCCCATCATGCTCTCCTTTGAGAGCCACACACAGATGCTTGTGCAATGCTCACAGAAAGTCTTGCAGTGCTTGCTTAGTTCTGTAAAAATGTTGCAGGTTTGTTGGTTTTATAATAAAAGTCCATTGACTAACAGTGTATAACATATCTGCATCTACTGTATCGTCTGCACAGGCATTTTTCTGAAGTGTCATAATTTTTTGACTATTTTGCTTTTACTTGTAATTAAAGGGATACAACACTAAACATTTGTGCTTAGTATGCTATTGCGGTCTTATTCGATTGTTAATTGGTGTCACTGATTAAAAAAAAGTTAATTGACATGCAATCTCATTCGGGTGCTTTTTAAACTCAGAACAGTTTTAGAATCATAATTTAGGTTTCAGTTTATGAAGTTCAGTTTCATGAAGTTAATCTTTATATAACTACTGGTTGTTGCTAATGTGAAATATATTTTCATAAACAAATAAAATAATGATTTTTGCTATAACACAAATTATCAATATTTTTACTGCATTAAACAAGCGTCCCAAGACTTTCTGTGAGAACTTTGCGCACACACACGCGCGCACACACACACACACACACACACACACACACACACATACACACACACACACACACACACACGCGCACACACACACACACACACACGCACGCGCGCGCACACACAAATACACACCATTAAGAGTAAAGCTTTGGCTCTGAGTACAGGGTCAGCTGTCCATTCAAAACCCGATCGCAGGTGCAGAGACCTAACCCTAACCCTAACCCTCAGAGCCAGACGCTGCCTTCTCCAATGTGCACTTGAAGTGATGTGTGTATGTGTCTAGCCTGCGATGGATATTTAACGGCAATGTACACGATGGTGGAGTAACAATGTCTGAATATGAGTTATAGAGTCTAGCTTGCTAGGAAATCCATTGGGATTCGCACCGAACTCTCCCTCACTTTGCAGAGCAGCAAAAAAAAGGCTTTGATTAGATGGCAGGGGATCCATGTGGAAGGTTTATCTTGCAGATCTCATCTCGTTAATGATATGAGGAGGGCTGCCTTTTCGCACCGGCAGCAGACATGCGCGTGGTTGAATCCTGAGCGCAGCCTACGAGGGCCCGTCTCCAGACATCCTTGAAGAACATTGTCTGGCCACTAATGCAATCTCTTTTCCTGATGCGACTCAGCGGTCTAAGCAATCCCGGTCCGAGAAGGCTCTTGATTGCATTTCAGATCTACAAAATTATTCCCCGATGTCTAATGGAAAGATATTGTAAACGTTAATACCGCCAAGACTGATTGGGCCTCCCTGTTTGGTGCTGTAGGCCCACGTGTACAGTGTGGTAACCGCTTGTTGAATTCCTGATATCTAAAGACCAGTACCAAGCAGTAATGTTGCTGCAAGCCGTCAAATTACTGTCTGTTCTTCCCCAAAGACTAAACACTGCTAACTACCCATGCAACATGACATAGCTAATTGCATTTCTGGAGTACAAGGCCCCGTGAATAAGACTCGGGTTAAATCATTCTCATCTCAATTTGCAAACTGGCCTCAGACTTGCTCAGCAGATAATTGTCTTGATGAAAATGACCCTCAGTTAAAGCATAGCGGCATTTCGGATTCTCCCGTGCGATGCTGCTCGCACACACATCTCACTGTCTATTTTACAGTATTTATCAAAAAGAAGACAATATCAAAGTTGGCAATTCGTTTTTTTTTTTATTGGAAACTCTCTAATATTTCATCTGGACTTGGTGTTATATAAAGCATGCTTTAATTTTTCAAATAAATTTGCATTTCCCCCAGAGAGAACATTCCAGAATCATATGCCTTGTGACTGACAAATGAGGGACCGTTTTGACCATTTTTTTGCAGCTGACATACATCTCAGCTACCAGAAATGTACATTTTAGCTACATAAGCTCTCAGCTGATCTGACTTCCACTAGATTCGCCTGGTGACCCCGTAGACCACAATAAGATCCAGACTGTGATATCACCGCTTTCCTTTTACCTGGAAAGGGAGGGTGGGG
>JABFEA020000054.1:2265633-2276971 GCA_019775915.2 Cyphomyrus plagiostoma
ATGATTATACAGTAACCATAATTATACAGCAACTGTGATTATATAGTAACCATGATTATACAGTAACCATAATTATACAGCAACTGTGATTATATAGTAACCATGATTATACAGTAACCATAATTATAGAGCAACCATGATTATACAGTATCAATTATGTAGCAACCATAATTATATAATAACCACAATTATATAGCAACCATTATTATACAGTAGCTATACTTATACCGTAACCATGATTATATACCAACCAGGATTATATAGAATCCACAGATCTACAATGACCAGGACTATATGGCAAGCACGATTATTTAGTATCCATGATTAAATAATAACGAAGAATATATAGTAACCAAGATTATATAGTGATTATGAGTATACAGTAACTACAACTATATAGTGACCACGATTATACAGTAACCATGATTAAATAGTATCTGTGATTATATACTGGCTATGACACTTGGGTCCCGTGGCAGTGCAGGGGTTTGCCTGTAGCAGGAGGGGAGCAGAGTCACACCCAGAGAACTCCGAAGGGAACATCTGAGACGATTGTGTCACCAGGGGTCCTGTGATTAATGCATCAGACAAACCCACCCATACGCCAGTCAGATCCTGCAATGAGAAAGGGCCCAAATAAACATTACATTAAAGCTGGATCCGTAGGGAGACCATCAGCACGGTTGCCGTTAGGAGTAAATCAATTAACGCGGCTTTCTAATGGCTCTGAACATTATAAGGGTTCTCATTTTCTTCTCTTTGAAAGAGTGTTTTCAGGTGTCACGTGTCATATGAGGTTAAATCATACACCCAACTTGCTAATCCAATTAAGGAAATTATATTAACAGATTTAGTCGTTCTGTCGTTTGCTTACTGCCACAGCGGCGCTTGAGACGGAAATCACCTGGACGCCCCATAGAGGTGCAGCTCAGACAGGAACCCGAGGAGCTGTGGGGCACAGTATGGAGGTGCCACTGTGACTGCAGAGGGTTTCTGATGACATCTCTCGGGGGATGGGGAATTTCATTTTATTTACATGCCCTGGCATGCAGGGGGAGCTGTCGGGTTTCAGGGGGCAAAACGTCTAAACCAGTTTCCAATGGAATCGAAGGGAAATGAACGTTTTGGTCCCCTGGTGGCGGAAGAGAGAGTCACTTTGCACCTTCAGGGTCCTGCGTCTGGGGGAAGAAATTGCAGGACCTCTCTTAGCTTCAAACAAGCATAATAATAGTAATATTACAGTGCTATCTGTTTAACTGCACATATACCATCTACTGTCTATCAATCAATCAATCAGTCAATCAATGAATCAACCAACCAACCAAATCAATCAATCAATCAGTCAGTCAGTTAGTCAGTCAGTCAATCAAACAATGAGTCAATCAAACTTGCACTACCTTTACTTGTTTGCACCATGTGTACATTCTTTGCACTTTAGTCGTGTTGCACTAAATGCATGTTCGTCGTGGCGTTTGCACAATAATTTCCTCCTGGGGTCAATGTAGTTCATCTAATATAATATGAATCACATATGCAGAAAACTAAGACTGTCATAATATAGATTTGTGTGCAACCTATCTGTATAGTAGTTCAATTTGGCTTTCCAGGATGGCTCAAGATATATTAAATGTTATAGTGAGACTCCCAGCAGGCAGTAATGTGTTTATACCGCATTGTTAACCAGGACTGAAATGCTGCATTTCGATTTTGTATTAGTCCAAGAAATTAAATTTATTGTCTATAGTCTCACAACATCCAAGGATTTTGCCATTGTTCCTATGAGGCAGGCGTGATGTAACCTGCCCACAAGAAGATGTGTTTTCTTACACTATAAACAAGATCGTTCCTGTGTAAAACTTTAGCTGTGTCAGTGTCATTAAATGCCATTGAAGGGGGGCTCTCAGAGAGAGCTGTCACTTTCACTAACAACCTGGAGATCGCGTGAATTACCCCAGACGTTGGGGGGGGGCCTTACTATCGTATTTCTGGTAGGCCCTCGTCCCGGAGCGAGCCTCCCTATCAGCCACTGAGCATCGACAGTTATCAGAGTGCTATTTTGGGGCGGGCAATTGGCTACGTTGGGTGGGCATCAGTGTTTGAATTGTGTCAGGTGTGTTGAGGGGGGGGGGGGGGTGGGGGGCCTGAGGGGTAAAAATTGGGTTGAGGTAACCGACTGTGGGGGGCAAGAGTTCTGGGTCAAATTTATCTGTCTGCCTTTCTTGCCAGTTTGCGTGCCGCAGAAAGCGTTACAGGATGCATCCCATGGCGGTACCTCCCCCTGCCCCCCTCTCACGAATCATGTACTGTCAGCATGACGTCACAGTTGTGACCCGCCATCCATTTCCACCCTGCTCGTGTTTCATCTGCCTACCCGGCATAAGCCCAGGCTTGGGGGAAAGTGCTGAACCAGGCCATATCGATTGCCGGTCCGGGGGCACAAGGACGACCGGGCCGCGCTTCTGTTTCAGACGACTCTGGGACATCGGAAATTAGCGGAATATGAGCTTGGCCGGGAGAGCGAGGGCCTGTGGCTGTTGTGGCAGCAGATTCCCACGATACTCCCGCGCGCCTCCACTCGCGGGCATGCCCATAATCCCCTCTGTCATACAGAGCGTTTGTTTGGGGAATAAGCACTGCGATTTTTAGAATATTAGAATTAAATGTTTATAAGCGCCACTGTGAAGTGACTGGCAGCTCACAGCTACGTTTGTCTGGGGCTCATGTCAGCCCCGGTGTCTTAACAGATGAGCGGCATCCTGACAGCACAAACGGTGAGCCGTGGGTGCGCCGCATATATAAACCCCGAATCACGCCCGCCGGATTCGGGCCCAGGTGCCGTGGGACCGCCCGCCTTTGTAGTCGCGGGGCCCTGCCCGTACATAAGCACGCCGGTGAATCGTAATCTTGATAAAGTGCTCAAAAAAAAAAAACCAAAAAGAAAGTTAATTGCGGCTTTATGGATGAGAGCAGATGTTGTTCTGCGGGGCTGCCATTTTGAATTAGTGTCGTCGTCGCTCGTCCTCTTCAGTGTCTCCGACGAGGGGCCCCCGGTGGGGGGGGGGGGCTACTCCGGTGCACTTCCATGCTAAGTACAGCTGATGGGGTTGAAACGTGCGAAACCCAGCATGTATGAAATACCTCGCCGCCCCCCCCACCCCTGGGTCCTGTCGTCACTTAGCTGGGGATGTCCGGTGTCACGCACGGCACCGTCTGAGGTGACGGCACAGTGCTGGTGGCTGCTTGTCATGTAGCGATGGTACGTCTGTGGAAATGCACGACTGCACACACACACACACACATAAACACTCACACACAAACACGCACACACATAAACACACACACATAAACACACACACAAACACACATATAAACACACACACACACACATATAAACACACACACACACAAACACGCTTGCTCTTAGGAAAGAGCCTGAGTGAAGACGAATAGCACCAGAACACCTGAAGCTTTTTCTGCTCTCCAGGTAGAGAGCTCAGCCGTTTCTTTATAGAATTAATTCTCCATTCTTCCCCCCTAATGGGGAGCGTCTCTGTTGGTTCGGAGTCATGCCACATGTGCTGTAGCTCTCCGGCAAGACAGAACCTTGCCTGGACACCCCAGGGTTCCGGCACTCCGGTTCCGTAATGACCGGGCAGTGGTCTGCTATGCATATAATGACTGTCTGTCTGCGCTTGGCCCCGAAGAGGCTCCCGACAAATGGAGACTACCGGACTGTGGTCTCCAGCAGAGACGTGATTCGGCTGGATGAGGAGCCAGTGTTAGGTGGCCTGCAAGTGCTCAGTGGAGTGGAGAAGTAGCTGCTGTGCATCCCTGGGGGGGTCAGTCCAGCAGGAGGAGCTGTTTACTGCAGGGAAACGGATAGGAGCAACTGTGTTTTTTTAAAGGGCGGACATAATTTATACAGAGTGGCCAACCTTACCATTAACCAATGAAGTGCCTTGAATTGGTGAGGGACAGGGTAAGGGGACACTCTGGGGGTCAATCAGATTTCAGCTGGGCCCTATGGCCCTTTGGTCCTACTCTTGTTTCTATTTAGTAGAAATGAGTGCAGAAAAACATTTACAGCAGTAATACTCCATACATTGACTTTCCAGACTATTTCTAGCTGACCATTTCGTAACAGCCAATTTTAGGAGGGGAATGAGCTAACACGGGATACGCAGCAAACACCCCTGCATCGTCACAGAGCCTAGAAGGTTTCAGATGATATTTAACGGTAGGAGAGTCCCAGGACATACCAAATGAGCGTATAGAGGGGGGGACTCTGGCAGCTATTCCATTGTGACTCATTCACTGTGGTCCTCTTCATTCATATTTTAAATGACAACCAGAGTGATTTCGCTTGTTTTAAAGCATCTCATTTATTTATGTGTTTATTAATTTTGCAGTTAATAAAATCAAAGCAAGTCAAGTTTTCTCATTCACGGTTGCATGATTGTTTCAGGTTTTAGTACCGAAAACATAATAGGGATTAATTATTGCTAAGCAGCAGTTTAATGAGATGCCATTAACTGACGAGGTCAGGCTCCCCAGAGATGCCATTTACAGTTCTATCTGGCTGTGTACTTTTGGAATAATTGTCACCGTGTTTTGCAGTGTCATACAGAGTGAGGTACCCCATTCCGTGCTTTGGGGTTAAGTGAACCCAGCACTATATAGGTATCTGGGGAGATCAATCACATTTTGTTTTACACTCTTTATACTACGGAGGGAGGCACATCAAAAAGTCAATTTCATTTATATTAATTTTTCTTTCTAATTCCTGCCTGCTAGCGCTCTTGTTTCATATTGTAAAACAAGGATGTACAATAGACCTGAAGAGAATGAATTATGAGATTTAAACTACGTTTCATGTGTTGGACTCGCAGGAAATTTCGCTATAATAAAAGTTTAAAGCTAGTCTCCTTTCATTACTGCAGCAGTTAAACGCAAGATGTCTTCATCACGCGTGCGAGGGATGGGGTGGCGTGCAAGGGATGGGGTGGGCGCGCGTGCGAGGGATGGAACGGCGGGCGCGCGTGCCAGAGATGGGCAGTGATGGTGCTACGTCACGCTTCCCCAGCCTCAAGTGTCAACAGCGCCGGTTCTGTGATCCTCGCCTCACTAACAAAGTCATTTTCACAGATGGTTGTCCGCATGAATATTCATGCACTCCGGATGGAAACCGTGCAAGTTTGTGGGAAAATGTGGTGATTATCTATGCATAAAGTTCCTTGGGAGTGCACGCCCTTAAAGAGTTTGGGGTGATGGCAGGGGAACGGAGCAGGCTGTTGACCGCCTTCTATTGGACAGAAGGTCCGCTGCTATTATGTCCTCCATGTCACCTGAGCTTCTCTCTTTAGAACTGGAGATGCGACAGCAATGCCACAGAAATTGACTCTCTGATTCTTCTGCACTGTGTGTGCCTTCCCTAGATCACATGTCACTTTTAAGTACTCCAGTAAACCATGTACTGGGACGAATTCGTTGTTTGTGGGCCCCCATTCAAAAATTCTCTTGGTTCCCCCCAGTGTAGTAACTGTTTGTGACCAACAGGGGGCCCCAAAACTCCAGGAGCCCCATGCAGGTGTGTGGTTTGAGTGGTGGTAAACGTCGTGACTCATTTACAGGTAATACGTCCAACAAAACCCTGTGGAGTTTTATGACAGAACGCAGCTTATAAGACAAATGGATCAGTTGTAGCAAACTATATATATTTATGATAATAATTCTGACTTTAATGCATTTTTATTTGTGCTTGAATGCGAGCGTGCAGCTACGCGTTTTTATATATTGAGAATGTCAGCCCTGAACGGCGCAGTAAGACAAGGCCCTGTGGTACCTAATTCATTATTTTTATAAGCTTTGCCAGGGCTGTATCTGCTGTAGGGGGCTGAAGGAGTTAGAGGGAGACATTTGATGCTTTGCTTTTTCCAAAGCACCACCTTTCAAGATCAATTCCTGAAGCAGCAGAGACAAATCAGGCTGCAACAGGGTGGATTGTCCTGCACTGAGGCGAGGGTGCGGGATGCTTGCGGGAGTTCTGCCTGCACAAAAATGGGCCGAAGGAAAAATGATTGGTTCAGAGAGATAACCAATCAGATTGTAGAGGAGGTGGGTCAACACAACTAGAGGAGGCAGGACCAAGACATCTGACTGGTTGGTCCCACCTTCTCTAGTCACTTGGACCCACCTCCTCTACAATCTGATTAGTCATCTCTCTGAACCAATCATATTTCCTTCTTCCCTCAGAACATTTTTGTCTTCTCACAAACTTTACAATAAAATACAGTGCTTGTGTTTTTGTGCAGTGTTTGACATCCCCTTAACATTTTAGATATATTGAATTTCATACTCAAATAATTAGCCAAAAAGTCTTATTACTATAACAGTTTTAAGATGAAATATCACAAACCTAGATAAGTAAAATTTAAATAAGACAACTTTAATGCATGTAATGTACAATAAACAGTTCTTTTAGTCGCACTTTTATATGATGTATAAATGTTGGTATTTTTGTTTTCTAAAATCCATCTCTGTAACTATAATGCCGTGGGTTTCATGAAAGGCTTCTCTGTTTGTTTATTACAGAAATAAATGGTAATAAAATGAAACTGATTAACTAGCGCAGAGGCAAAATCGACACTTCGGACAATGAAGTTGTATAATTTGACTCTGCCTCGAATATAATTTAAAAGTTAGAGAAAATCAATGTGTTACAGTACTGGGTGTGTTAGAGGGAGTCACGCATGCTGGCTGCATTCTGCTCTCCTTTATCGTCAGATTGAGGGTCTTAAACTGGCCTCCGCCAACAAACGGCAAGCTGGTGGTGAAAAATCACCATCGCCGTGGCAGTGTTTTTTTTTTTTTTTGACTGTCACTGGACCAAATTTGATTCATGCGGCGCTACGCATTTGGCTAGGCGATGGTTTATTGATCCGAGCATCTTATCAGGCTATTTGCAGAAACGGCCCAGACAGACGCTTCATCACCTGGATCGCCAAGGGGAGCTTCTTTTGTCGTATGTCGTCTTGAGATGGCATTACTGAAAACACATACAGTACTCAAAAATACATACAAATATAAATGTTTTAAAAAACATTACTGACTGCCAAAATGTCATTCATCACAGATGCTACCCTTCTTCTTGGAAAGAAGGAAAAAATGGGGGGTTACTGAGCTTTCTAAAACCTGTTTAAACTTCTGATGGTGGTGTTGCAATTGCAGCTCATGTTCCAGCGTTTTAAGAGGTAAGGGTCTCAAAACAAAGAGTCACTGGTGTCCAATCGGTAGTGTTCGTAATGTTTCCTGCATCCTCATCAGGCCTTTCATTGCGATTTAAGAAACTGGTCAGCTTTGGCAGATTTTCCGTCACATACTTCCTGTGTTTGATCTCCATTTCTTGGCACTACCGAGTTATGATCACTTTGTGGTTCTATATGATGTTAACGTTCGCTAGTAAGTCTGGAGATTGTAGCTGGTTAGCAGAACATATGCTGTTAAAGTGGATCCTAATTAGGAATGCTTTTATTTACTGTTTAGTGCAGTGATTGCTTGTGGCCAACAGGGGGCGCCCACATAAATGTGTGGTATGAGTGGTAAATGTGTGGTAGGCCATTTCTACTGATGATTTATCCAAGACGAAGACTTTTTAGCAAGGTTGACCAGCGCTGAGGGAATCGCCTCTTTGGCCATTCTGGCGTGTGGTGATGTTCCATGGTGTCGCCCCTGGGCAAGGAGATCGAAAGAGTCTAGTGAAGGACCAGCCATGTTACAGGATGTGTGGGATGCAGAGCTGTAGGATAGAACACAACTGTGTCACACGCTGACGCTGTGCGTAAAGTCCGCTCTGCTTTCTCTTTCACCTTCGCGGCCGTCATGTTGGAGCTCAGTCCGAGCAGCTCGCGTCAGTGGTGAAACTGAGCGTAGGGCTTTATGTCAGAGATGGGGCTGTTCTGTCATTAGGCTCTGTGGCGGGATCTCCGTTCACACAGAAAATGAGAAAAAATATGCCACCGACGGCGGCTAACGGTGGTAATGACTCCTTTTCGGCGAGCTCCTCGTTAAAGCTACCGCTAATTATTTCAGGTCCTTGATGACTTGACTTACGCAGCCTGGGGCCGTCGCTTCGGCAAGACGATGCCCACGTTTGTCTCCGATAGGGTCAAATTCTGGAGACCTCACCTAAAACCCATCGTGCCGATTCCACCGATTCTTCTGGCCGTGTCTGAAAGTACCTGTTTTTATCCGACAGTCTTTCCCTGTAGGACTTCGATAGGAGCCAATTTCCAGGAAGCAGAGGGCACTGTACACACTGCACACAGGTACACGCCACACAGTTGGACCCGCGCTGCACACACAAGGTCGATCGTATACGTCCCACTTCACCGCTGCTCATCTGCAGCCGCTGGATGACCTGGCCGCCTCGTACATCTCCACTCCGCGAGGGGGGAGACATCTCATCCTATGTTCCACCCGCCCCGGCAGGTCGGAGATTAGTTACGGACTCCAACCCCAGTCCCTTGTGGGACTCCGTCTCTAGGGGGTGGCACAGTTGGGGGTGGGGAGGTCGGTGGGTCACCGCACACAGAGTCACTCCATTCCTGCTCCCCTGGGGCTCCTCGATAGTCCTCCTCTGCAGTATATCCTACCAGGAGTCACAGTATATATTTACCTAAAAAAAAAAAGTATGCTATAGAGCTTGAAGACAGAACAGATCTGTTTGTGTCTGTGTCTAGTTACAGGATTGGTCTTAACCTCGAGTGTCCGTGCGTGTTACACAGTGGTGGGCATTCTAAACCTTTAGCTCTCAAGAGTCATCCACGTTGCCGTGTGGGTGGAGAGTGGGATGGAGGCAAGGTGTGACATGTCTCTTTCTGTTGAACGCGTCGAGATGCCTTCGGGCCTCCAGGGACAGTACTGGATGCAGCGCACTGGCTACCCGGCTAAAGCTAGCACGTTAGCGATGGTGTTGTGCTTTAGCCGCTTGCCCGGGCTACGCGGCCGTATATAAGAAGCGGCGATTCACCGAACTATCATGTGTCTATTTTAACTCTGCCGGATGCAGTGATGTCGATTTTTGGAGGATGTCAGCGTGGAACCCGCTGTGCCAAAGCAGACATAAACATTAGGTGAGATTGAGGGCCGCAAACAAATCCGGCAAATGCGTTTTTAACACCGCTCTTGCGTAAATTGTGGTATTAAAGGGTAATTTACTGTAGTCTCAGTGTAAACAGCAGCGTGCGCCAGTGCCTAGTGACAGGCTTTTATTATAATTCTAGCCTACATTTTGAGCTATGAGCTATATCAGGGGTGATTCTGGGATTTTGTAAGGTAAGGCAAAGAAGAAGAGGGGTCATAATTCATACAGAGTGGCCAGTGATATGTTTTAAATCAGTGAGTGACAGGAGAGAGGGCACCATGGGGGCCAATCAGCTTCCAGCTGGGACCAAGGCCCCGCCCTTCTATACAATCCCAGTCTATATTGCCAAGCTGAACACGGCATGGAAGATGCTATCTGGCACTGAGCTTTAGTGCTGATCTGCTCCTAAAAGGGGCTCCTCTGCCTCAGATCGTACCACTGTCACATGCGCCCCCCCACATCGGAGAGCCTGGCTGCAGATCTGGGCGCCGTGGAAACGGCAGCCTTCGCCGTCACTGGCTGCGTTGTTATCCTGGACCCTGTTGTCCTGTCTCGTTCAGGACGTGAGCGAATGTCTTTAACAGCGGCAAAAAACGGACTTTGCTGGAAAAGAAGGAAATATGCTGATCTGAGAGCTGAGAACGACAAATATGTCAGCAGTTTCCTGTTCTGTGTCTCTGCTGTGCTGTGGCAGGACAGGGGCCCTGTCGGGGTGGCGGTGGGGGGTGGATGTTAGACGGATCGACGCGACCCCGCGTTTCATTTACACATTTATGCATCCACGAAGCCATGAAGGATTGGATGATGAGTGACGGAGGTGAAGGCATTACGAGCGCAGAAATCGAGCTGTCGGGAGTTAACACTCACCACATTAGCACGGGCCGCTGCTCTGAGGTCAGAAGCTGCTGGCATGTTGATCAAAGAGGGCACCAACTCTGCATTAGCTCTGTGGTACATCCATGGCAACAGTTTGTCTTAGTCTTTTATTCTTTTTTATTCTTCTATTTTCCGGGTAAATATTTTCTTAAGCATGGCAAGCTGGTTGAGTGGTGAGCTCTGTAGCCACTTCTCTCCAGGGTTGGGAGATCAATTTCTCAGCCCCACTTGTTTTTGGTTACGGCTTGGCCTGTTAGGCATTTTTGCCTATGGTCAGATGGTACTTGGTTCAAATCCCATCCTCCCCAGAGGTGTCACTTGTCTGTTCATCTGCTGCAGAGGCAGCCAAAGTCAAGGTGAACCTATAGCACGTAATTTTTATTTGACATGTTCCAGTAAATGTGATCTTTAGTGTAGCAGGGTGGTTGAGAAGTCAGGGCTGTAGTGTCCTCCCTCCAGGGTTCTAGGTTCGAATCTCACCAACTGCCTGTCTGCCCGTGTGTGTGGCTGAGTGGGTTAGGCCTCTCCAGTGATCAGAAGGTCAGCAGTTTGAATCCCATCCTCAGCAGAACGGTCACATTGTTGTTGAGCCCTTAAGCGAGGCCCTTAACCCCCCGGAACAGGCTCCAGGGTTCTGTATAAATGGCTGATCCTGTGCTTCGACCCCATGCTTTGCTTTCACCTGCCTGTGTGTCTATGTCTCAAAGGAAAGCAAGATGGCATATGCGAAAACTAAAGAATTCCTGTCTACTTATACAAATGGAAAATAATGCATCATTTTCTGTTGCTAAGTGTGGGTTTTCTCCTGTAGCTCAAGAATGTGTGGTTAGGTGAATTTGTGACTTGAAATTCCCCATGGTGTGCGTGTGTCCTGTGATAGGCTGGTAATCCCATCCAGGGTGTCCTCTGCCATGTGGCCTGTGCTTCTTGCAATAGACTCCAGGTTAACATAAGACCCTGTCTTGGACCAGCGTTTAAAAGAGATGGATGAGCGTTTTTATTTGACTACTCCTATAGACAACCGTTCCGAAGCATGTTTTAAACATGTATGTGTGTCTCTCTGCTGGAGATTTTTTCCCCACCTGTCCCTCAGTAGATGACTGGGTCACCATTTCCGTGTCTGTGTGTCCCGGACGGCAGGGATACGAGGCAGAGGAGTCGTTTTGCAGGTGTCTTGTATTATTGATGAGGAGGACTCTTCAAGCCGGGGCTGATTTCGGAAGCAGGTTTCCATCTGCGGGTGCCCCCCTGGAGACATTTTCACAAACAGTGCGTTGCAGAGACCATGAAATTGTAGGTTTTGCCTCTAGGGCAGTGGGG
>JABFEA020000054.1:2289939-2328283 GCA_019775915.2 Cyphomyrus plagiostoma
GCGCGGGGTGTGGGGTGGGGGGGGGGGGGGGGGGGGGGGGGGGGGGTGGGGGGGGATGGGCAGCAGCAGAGAGTCAAGCAAAGGACCCCCCCTGGCTTTCAGAAGTAGCTCAGTGATTCTTTATTTCTCTCTCTGGGTGGATAATGGGCGGGGGCTGGAGGGTTTAGGTCAGCAGCACCCCCTACCCCCCCGCTTGGACGACTCACGGTGAGCTCACCAGGTGTCCCTTGAAGCTGCCCCCGTCAAGGTGTGTCTGTCTTGTCCCGTTGCTCGCTGTCATGGACGTTATCCGAGCTCATGTTACACGCTGAGAAACGACGGCTTTGGCGGCAAACGCTACCTTATTGCTGATTGCTTTGATTTTCGAGATTCGGGGGTGGGGGGGGCAGTTGGGGGTGTCGAGGGAATTTCGGCCGACCTCAACGACGCCCTGCGGGACCCTGATTGCTTTCAGATGCTCTGTGGCAGATTCTGGCCTGCTGTGGGTGGCAGCCTCGTGCCTCACTGCGTCGATGGCATACCGCATATCTTCATAGCTCATCCTGCGAGGCGTGCTGCTCCCTGTGGCTTCATAGCCCCTGTGGCGAGGTCCCCTCGTGGGCTATGAATAAACACCAGCCTTTGATGGACACAATGTTGTGCTTTTGTCCCCTAGACAGGAATTACACAGGGGCGGGGCCAAAGGGGCTCCGCCCCCCCAGATGAAAGCTGATTGGCCCTCAGAGTGCCTACCCCCCCATCATGCACCTATTCAAAACATATCATTGCCTGATGATAAGGTTGGCCCCTTGTATGAAATATGGCCCCTGTTATACCGCCCACCTTAAAAAATCCTAGAATCACCCCTGTCCCCAAACACACGACCGATCCTCCCGTCTAGCTGACGCAATTTAATGCTTCTGCGTTTAATATGGCAGTAGAAGAAAATGTAAAAGACTTAAGCATTCTCCATTCAGGGAGCTTGCTGCCATGATTGTATTAAATAATGAATAGAGTTATAAATCATACAGAAGCCTGCCAGATTCATCCATATCTCTTTCTGAGAGACGCGCCCCAGTCTGAGACGGCAAAAGCTCCGGTATTTCAGAGCCATTAACAACAGGGCCGAAACGTGCTTCGTTAATTAAGGCCGAAAGACACAATATCATTTGTGAAGCGGGCGTTTGTCTGTGAGTCATTGCCAATCTGAATGGTTATTTCAAGGACACCCGTTTGGGGAAGCTAATTCGCTTTGGAAATTTCTGTGCTACCTCCTGAACACCGGCGCTTGTACCTGTTGCAGTTTTTCTGATTGCTGTTTTTTTTTTAGTCTCTTGTTTTTATTTTGGGGAGAGGTTCACGCTTTGATTTGGTCTGAAGAAGGCCCGGGATAATCACAGCTGCTAAATGATTTGACTGATAACGGCAATTTGCTGTGCAAACATTGCATCATGATCCTGTAATTACCGCGGATCGTGTGAAGGAACGCGGCGGATTGTCGCCGTTTTTATTTTGGTAGCTTTTGACGGAGCTGAACGAGACGAATATAATGAGCGATCGCTGTTTCTTGATGCTGTTTCGTGACTCGGATCTGTCAGGAGAGTGCTTGGAACACCATGTAAATAAACAAACAAATAAGGACGTCTTCCAGAGCAAATGTAAAATTTGTTGGTTCTACTGAGTGATGGGAATAGCAGATTAGGCTGCTGTGCCTATCATCGGAAGGTTGCTGGTTCTAATCCCACGCTTGGCAGAGTGGCCATCGAGCATTGTCCTTAACCCCAGCAGAAATGCTCCGTACGTGCTGGACGGATCTACATGTGTGTCTTAAATAAAGAGACAGCAAGAATGGATTTGTGTAAAACCACAATCACCTGTCACTGTACCTTCAAATGGCAAATGGAGCTCGACTTGATTTTGACCAAGGAAGTAACCAAGGGTTAATCCAGAAAAGTGGCTTGAACCGGTGGCTGCCTGGTCGCTCGCATCACTCCCACCTGATGTGTGATTCTCAGGCCCTTATCTCATCAGCAGAATGGGAGGAGACAGGACCTTTAGGACCACAGTATTAAGGAGCAGTGGCGAGAGGGAAGGTGGGGATGCTTGGATCGAACAGCTGCCCAGGGGTGGTGTGTACGTGTTTATTACTTTGGGTTGTTCCATTATATTGTTGGGCGGCTGATTATTCCATCCGGTGTGGCCCCCCCCCATGGGCGCCTCGTGGGCACAGGTGGCACGCTCCTGTCTGCGCCCTCGGGCGCCCCCCTCGCTCAGAGAACATGTAAGCTGGTATGATATTTCCCGGCGAGGTTTAAAGGCTTCCCTCCATCTTCTTGGCCCTTCTTTGTCCAGGGGAGGATCTAAGAGGTGGTTTATACATTTTTTTTTTCCATTAGCAGCCCCTCAGAAATGAAGTTTATAACCCTTGCTACGTAGTTCTCCAAGTATAACTACCCCCTGGTGGCCATACTAATCAAAATCTTTAGCAGGGGCCACTGTGTACGGTTGTCAGCTTTACAGGTCAGCCTTTTTAATCCATATTTATTTGCCAGCGATAACCCCTTATGGCTCTGTAGGTCAGCCTAGGGTTACCCTATTTGGTGAGACGAAAAAGAGGACCTGTCCGGGTATCAGAATATTAATGAGTTTTCACGCACACTGACCAATCAGGTAGCGCTTCTCTCATGAATTTTAATGCATTTCTGTGGTCACTGGCCAATCAGGTAGCGCGTCTCTTATGAATATTAATGGGATTTCCCTGACCACCCTTTATCCTGGAAATCCCGGACGTGTGGTAACCCTAGGTCAGCCATAGGTCATGGCTGTTCAGATGTGTAATGGTCCAACCGGGATCTGGGCAATTGGGCACTCGCGTGAATTCTAGATGAGACACTCCAGACCTGCGCTCCCCTCCGATTCCCCAGGCTCACGATTCCCTGCAGCCCGTCTAACTTTCTCTTTGTCAAAGTTCGAAAGGAGCCGTTCCGTCATTCTTCATCAGGAGTGGGAGATGCTGTCTCGTGCCAGACAGCGGCATCCATAAAGCATGGAAGTGATGGATACAGGGGCTGTAAAGCGGATACATAAAACACAAAACAGCAAGGCTGCTCTGCGTATTTATGGATGATATTATCAGGCCCCGCTCACCAAATCTCTGACAGACCTCCTGGCTTATGGATCACTTTAACTTTATGGCAGTGACGGACACTGCGCACTAACCATGCGCACTGCACTACTAACCATGAACGCTGTGCTTTAACCGGGCGCACTGTACACTAACCATGTTTATTGTGCTCTAGCTGCACGTACTGTGTTTTAACCACAGGCACTGCGTTATTAGCACAGGCACTGCACCTTAACCATACTACATTCTAGCTGCATGCACTGTGCTTCAACCACACACAATGTGCTTCAACCACACACAATGTGCTTTAACCACACGCACTGCACTATAAAGATACAGGCATTATGCTTTAACCATGTACACTATGCTCTCGCTACACCCACTGCACTTTGTCCATGTGCACTGCGCTTTAACTATGCACAGTGGGCTCTCCGGTGTTTTAAATGTCAGTCTGGCTACGCCTGGCTTCGACATTACTGCGTAGTAACACTGGCATGTATCGGATGGCTTGCATGTGAAATCGGGAGGTGTGAGCGCATACACAAAAAGGCCGACCATTTACACACGACTCACGCGGATCCCCCCCCACTCCACTGCGTAATGCAGCATGTCGCTTAGTCTTGTGTTTGCAGGCACTCATGGATGTGAAATTATGGGCTGAGGGGCCAAGGCTGTGATCCCTGGGGGGAGTGGGACCTCCATAGGGGCATTAAACACACACGGCGGGCCGCTGCTATCCAGCAGCAGGGGGCATGTCCCGCTCCGCCGCTCCTCCCTAGGATGTTTGGGCAAAGATAACGACAAGACACTCTTCACTGCAGCAAACAATTTGGGAAAATCGAATCCAAACCACGGGGCTTGTCAAACAAACGCTGCAGCACTGGCCCAGCGATATGGCCTCATACTGTGCAGGGCTTCATTTGAGATGATTTTGCGTTTTCTAAGGACATGGCTACCATAACTTTACTTTTAGCCGATGCGTTCAGGAATGTATCTCTGCTACAGAAACCAGGAGCTGTCCCCACCTCCGCTAAAGCCCCCCCCTTAATGGCACCCCTCCCAACCCCCTTAAGGGAATGCATGCTTATTCCTCTGTGTCCTTTACTCCAGTTCTCCTGGCTCCCGTGCTTAACGTAACGCGATGGCGCGATACGCCGTGGACACGTTCCCACCTCGCTGTGAAGGACGTCCGCCAAACCAAGGCCCTGCTGTCAGTGCTGTAATTCCAGATAAGCGCCTGAGACGGACCCGGAAGACAGATCCGGGCTGTCCGACGGGGCCTGTTTTGGCTGCCTGGTACATCATGTCCTTAATCAGGACACTGTCCTGGCATGCAGAGAAATCGGGATGAAGGTTCTTCATTTATCCAAAAGGTTGTCTAAACCATTTATAGTAACGTGTGTGTTTTTAAAATTCTTCCTTAAAAAGGAATGCTTCCGGAATGTTTAGAGAATTATCAAGTGTTCGGTTTCGCCAGTGTGTTGGAGTACATCACAAGTCGCTTGTAACAATGTGTTTATAAAAATCTTCCCGGTGCTGGCATAAGGGAAGTTTGTTGACATTTAATGCTTTGCGTTCATGGTCGATTATTGCTGGAGGGCCTGGATGGACCCATGGAAGCGTATTAGCGGATCAATGTGCTGTGCTGATGTCTAACAAACGGTGGGCGTGTTCCTGCGTGCCTCGAAGTGACTGGTGTTGCTGGGGGGGTGGGGGTGGGCTGGTCTGGCCCAACAAATTGAGAGAAGAATCTCTTCGCCTCTTTGGACAGCCCTCTCAGACCCGCGTGGAACGGTACTGAGTCTGACAGGAATACAGCTAGTACCGTACTGAGATTTTAGCGCCCACCTGTAATACTTCTCGGTAGGGGGATGGTCCCTGACCGTCTAATAAGCACCATCCAGGCTGCTTTCCTCCCCTAACCCTCCCCACAGTGGGGAGTTCTGGGTGTGGTCTTCCTGTTGGGCAGTGGTGTATTGGCGGGGGGGACTGGGGGCATTATTCAGAGTGGGTCCTTCCCCTGTACCTGTCCTAGTTGCTGGTACTCTGAAAATGGGCATTCATTAGCTGTGTTAGAGTGAATGGGGTAGGCTGCCAAGGCCAAGGGGTGTGTTCCGCCCAATCCGGGATAGAAAGGTGAAGGCCCCACATGATTTACTTAGCTGGGCCAATGAAGAAGAGTCGTCTAAATTTACAACTGATGCACCCCCCCCCTTTTTTAGCATATGCTAGTGATTAATGGCATCTAAAAACCCTCAGAGATAATGGAGGCGCGATAAGAAATCCAGAAGTTTCTCTTTGACGGGAGCGCGCAAGCCCAATCCACGATCTCTGCAGCATCTCCGAAGAGCTACACCCAAGCAGGCCGACGCAATTTTCCAGGGAAGCCAGACGACAGCACTTTAAGCTTCCGAGCGGCTCTTGTTTTGCTCTGACCTCCTTTTTCCCATTTATGGCAAGTCTGGAAGCCTCTAAATAAGGTGGAGAAGAGTCAGGCAGGAAACAGGGCACCAGCACGTGTGACATGATGTACCAGCAGTAGGTCACCTGACAGGGATCAGTGCCTCAGGTGCACTGAATGCAAATATTTATGTCCTTGATTCCTTTGAGTGGTTTTTGAAGGTCCCGCTTTAATCTTTTTCCAGTCTGTTTATAGTTAGCATTCATTTGACAAATTAAGATTTCGTATTGTCTGTGGTCGGCCTGTGATCCATCAAAATAAAGCCGGATCGATACCGCTGGGAGGAACGCTTTTTGCTCAAAACTGTTGCACAAACTGAGCTTGATTAAGATCTCACTCTGATCTCAGTCAAGATGTGATGGAGCATTCGCACACACAGATGGAATCGCAGAAGATCTCTGGGTAACAAAATGATGGAATTTACTCAAGGGCACACCTGCGTATTAAATAAGTTTATGCTGAGTGTAAGGTTAATGTGGTATGGCGGTGAGGGGTGGCTGACTCAGTTAATAACCCTCATGAAAACCGCACCTTGTTTCCAAGTAAAGATTAAGAATTAAGAATCATAGTAAACTTTGCCTAAGGCAATGAAAAGGCAAAATATTTGCATTTTTTAGTATTAGGCCAGACTGAATAGGACATAAGTGAAAGAACCATGCATCAGTTTTCCGCAGAATGAGATCTTAATAATCGAGTGTTGCATCCACTGATAAGTTTATGAGCAGCTGGTCTATTTGACCTCGGTGTTACAAGGGAAATTAGAGAGCAAACACACTGCTTGTAACTGTAAGCCTTCCTGACCCCATCATTGATTCGAAATTGATTATCAAGTCTGGATCATGGTGGGGGATCAGACAGACTACAGCTTTATGTGAGAAATGCATGTGGAGCTGCAAGAAGGGGCCTTCTGATCCAGCCACCATCTGTAATCCTCCCTCACTGATTGCTCTTAAAGATGTCACTTGAAGATTATGCCTCTGGTCCATTTTGAATACGTTCCCTGCAGAAATCTACAGAGCCACTTTCAATTGGTCTGATTTTATAATATATGCAAAATGTCCCATGTATGCATCTTCCCCAATGCTGGGCACTCCTGGGTGAGACTGTGGTTGGCTAAAGGTTAAAGCTCGACGATGCTGCTTATAGTACACTTGCAAATATTGTGGCCTTTGCTGAGCTGTCTGTGGGTGTGGATGTCAACCACTCCTCTCCTGTTTAGCACTGCATCTGATAAATTAAGTTTTCAGTGCTGAGGAAAGTTTCCAGATTGTCAGGCGTTCCCGTAGAGCCCTCGGCTGTCCCACGTCAGCTGCCCGAGATGTCCCACCTCATGTCCGTCTCTTAGCCGTGATGTCCCTCTTCGCTTATGGGGAAAACTGCAGCTGTCACCTCGGTGTAAAAGACCGCAGTCTGCTGAATGTGTAAATCCTGAATGCGCCGTGATGGTGCAGTGAATCAGAGCGTAGTGTTTACATCGCTAAGCTCCAGGGTTGCAGGGTAGAATCTGTCCTTGCCTGCTCTTCCTTTTTGGCTCACTCATCACAGTATGTCAGTCGCCCTTAATGTATGACGAGTGACGCCATTTGACGGATGCACTCTTGCTCCCGTACCTCACCTCATGCCCCGTGTGCTTTGGCATCGCCCCAACTTTGACCGGGCAACTTCACTGGACTTCAACAAATGGCTGAATGCATTACTCATCTCCCACTTTATTAAAGTTTAATTTCTCCTGCATCTGCAGATACATTTGGAGACTTCTAAAATGTATATCATGCGCCACGTTTACACACTGGCGGACAATCAGTTTTGCTCCATCCCTCCCCTCTGTATTGATTTTTTTTCACCTATCCAAGCTATCTATATATTATCTTTTAATTGTAGCACTGAATCCAATTTTAAAAACTGAAACCCTTAGTTTCACCTTGGAGAATCAGGAGTGCTAGATAGGAGCAGTGTACACAGTTAAATTTCACCCCCGATTGAGCACAGATAACAATAACTTCCCAGCTTATTCCCCTCCCGGGGTCACAGTGGTCATGTGACTTTTTTGGATGTTATCATGGACCGAAAGTGGAATGCATTTGTTAGAAATTATGCAGAAAGACGGAATGTAAATACCGGGACCTAAAAAGTAATAACATTATAATTGTGGTATTTAGGATGGAAAGGATCTTGTGGGGGGGTCGGGGGCAGGTTTGTTGTTTCTGGGGCTCCACTCAAAAAGTCACTTTGGGGCCCTTTGCCCACTCCTCACCCCCCACATCCAAAATCACAAACCTAATTAAAACCTAATAAAAACCTAACTATCTAGCAGGAAGAGTCAGAAGATCTTGTTGCTTCGTCATGTCCTAAATAATAATCATATTTAATATTTAGTGTAGTGGCTCCTCCTTGTGGTCAACAGGGGGCCCCAGGCCCCGAGCAGACGTGTCGCTTGTGTAATGATAAACATCATTGCTGGTTAACAGGTTGTTGCAGATTGATTAGAAAAGTCCAGGCGAATCAAATGTACATCGTCTCTAAGTAACGCACTCGATCATATTTGCCTGCAACTCCAAAGCACCATCTCTCCGAGGTTCCGGCACCCCTGGGCCTCGGTGGAGAATGTGATCCATCCCCCTTCCCAAGGAGCCTCGCTGCAGATTATGGGGCAAGGGGCCACCCGCCACTTCGCGAAACGATCTCTCTGCGATAGACTCCTGCCTGAACTGGGCCGATTCCTGTTTGTGTCTCATGCCGCTTGAGCTAAGATCTAGATCATCGCTGGTCCAACTGAGTTGCTTATTGGTGACAGATGGACAAGGCGCCAAATGGAACGATGCTTCTTTTTAGTAAGTAGCACAATATGGCTTCCGCCCTTAAGTAAGCAGGAAGGATTAAAGAAGAGAATAATGGTTATACTCGTGTAGTTGAGGCACTGATGGGCTGCCGTGGATGCAGTGGCCAGCCCATTTGTGTCTGTTCTTCCTAACGCCTGCACCTCCTGTCATCACAGTCTCATTAGGTGTTTTGCAGGAAGGAGAATGTCAGTAGCTGAAACCTGCCGCTTTCCAGTCCTCTTCCACTTATTCAATTTCACTGGACTACCACCAGTGCTCAGGAGGGGGTCGGGGAACCACAGCTCCTGTTTGGACAGCGTGTGACTCGGGGAGGCGGGCAGATGGGCTGAGGTAATTCGATATGTCTCCAATGCCCCCATCGAAGAAGCACAGAGAACCTTGGCCAACACGTACTGTCTGACTGGACGGGGGTGATTGTACGCTTTTGTAAGGTGGGGGAAATAAAAGTGAATATAATTCATATGAAAGGGTCACCCATATCATTAGCCAATGATATGTTTGGAATTGGTGAGTCACGGGGCGGGGGGGGGGGGACTCTGGGGGGCCAATCAGCTTTCAGCCGGGGCCAGTGTCCCTGCAGCCCCGCCCCCGTATGTGCCCCTGCTATTGGACGTGATGGGACCTGTCCATCACCAAACGTGCCCCACAGAATTTGCAAGATGCAAAATGGCAGAGCGAGCCTTTCGCAGGCTTGGATATAAAGGCCTGTCATTGTGCGCGTGCTGAACTGGCAGGTTTCTCCCGGAGAATGGAGTGACGTTTTTCAGAGAACAAGAAGACCTTTGAGCTTAAAGAAACTGCACAGAATGCAGAGAATCTAGTTCAAAAAAACACGCAAGGCAGTTAAGGAGTACATTTACAAAAATATAACCTAGACAGATACCAGAAACCCCTGTGCTAATTACAGATGCTATTAAATATTGTAGTGAAGCATTGTAGCATATTCATTCAAATTCATTGCAGGCAGTTAGCGTGTGGACACTCACTGGCGATAAGCTCCTTCCGTGGGTTTTTTGTCAGTCACGCAGAAACATGTGACGTGCGAAACTATAATAACATTTCAGAAGTTGTATCTCTATCGTGTTAATTCAGCCAATCACTTCGTTACGTTCAGTGGGCTGGGAATGAAATTCCTCATTGGCTGTCAGCCTCTGCAGGTCAGAAGCGCTACGCTGGTTTGTCATCATTTGATGTATGGCTCTTTGTAGGGTCACGCTCATCCTTCACGGTTTTAAGCACGAGGGAGAGGACTTTCTTCTCCCCGAACGTCTTAACCAAGTAATTGTCAGTTACTCTGAAGCTCCTTGGCCTGTGTGTCCCAGTCATGAGATTTAGTCTCTTTTTATCTTTACGCCCATCAGAGGACCATTTCCTGTTCTCTCCCAAACGTCACTCTGTGCATTTTGTGGCTGCTTTTATCCGAGCTAATGGGATTTTTCGTACCTCCCTGATTAATTTCAGGAGCCAATCATCTGCCATCTTTAAAACATTTACCTTAATAGAGGAGTCAGAAGGCAAGCTAATAAAGTAGGCCGGTATTGATTGGTTGTCAGCATTTGATCACTGGGGGTGCGCGATGCTGATGATGACGAAGGAGTAGGTCTTTGCCGTTTTTTCACCATTACTGCTGGGCGGACAGTGCAATTTACTTGAATTTGACCGATTTGATGCTTTATTGTGTTGTTGCTGTCAGTGCATTTTTTTCCCACACTGAATAATCTGTCTCTTTTGCATTGTTTTAATACTTGTTCACTTAAGTTGGGTGTCAGTCTGCTGACTGTCCCAGTGGCACTCTCTTCCCCCCTCGTCACATGACCCTGCTCGTCATATGACCTCGCAGCAATCTTATAGTGACTTCATGGACGTGACGTGTGGCTGTGCCCTTGCCACCTCTACCCCTGAAAATTCCAGAATCTTTCATCTGCACAGCTGCCCAGAACTGCCAGATGAGAACCGTTCTATATGACAAACTACCTGTTCTGACTATCGAGCCTATAACTTTTTCAATTTTAAACGTACGTATAATAATAATCTTATTTGGCACACATTGCCTGTGTAATGTGTTTCCACTGATGCGTGTTTAAAATAGCATACAGTCGACAGGGAGTCGCTAGCTGGGCAATTTTTTTTTCTCTGGCACTGGAAAAAAACATGCAAAGAAGGATATTAGCATGAAACAAGCATTCAGAGGCCAAAAGAGAAATAATTACTATTGACAGATTGAACAACACATTAAATCCCAACAATAATTAGAAAGTCAAATGTAAAACAGTCGAGAGTCAGGAAAGGACATGTTTTGTCATCTAATTTGAGTTTTAGTATAATTACTTTTATTTTTACTTTCATTTTTAATTTATTTCATTATCAACAAACATTTTAAAATTTATTTTTTGTTGTCAGTCTCCGCCATTAATTCCTGGCTTCTCTTTAGAGAAAAAAAAAACAAGACAATATGTTATTGTTTTAAAACCAGGAGGCTAAGATTTCCTGAGTACTTGGAGTTGTTTAGTTTAGTTTTTGTTTAAATGACATGTTCTATTTACTTGTGTCAATTAATGCTTTTTGAAGTTTACATTTCATCATAAAAGATGATGGTGTATGCTTCAGGGCACTGTGATAATTGGCTGTCGATGACTGGACCACGTGGAACATCACTGTTAGAGATTCTAGATTCTTTCTAGATTCTAGATTCTTTACTGTCATCTCGCCACAAATGTTTGTGTTCCAGGCCCCAGGTGGCTACCATAAAATGTTGTTTCTCTGGACGTACCCCAGCCATACACACTATATACAGGGGCGCACCCTAGCCATACACACTATATACAGGGACGTACCCCAGCCATACACACTATATACAGGGACGTACCCCAGCCATACACACTATATACAGGGGCGCACCCTAGCCATACACACTATATACAGGGGCGTACCCCAGCCATACACACTATATACAGGGACGTACCCCAGCCATGCACACTATATACAGGGGCGTACCCCAGCCATACACACTATATACAGGGACGTACCCCAGCCATACACACTATATACAGGGATGTACCCTAGCCATACACACTATATACAGGGGCGTACCCCAGCCATACACACTATATACAGGGATGTACCCTATCCATACACACTGCCTGACCTGCTCACCTGACCTAACTCCAGTATTGTCTGTAGTGCAAAATGACATATATGTTATTTTATAGCTTTGATGTCTTTATAGTTAGAAGAAAACAGTACAAATAAACCTTTCTATGGGTAGGTGTGTCCAAACCTTTGACTGGTACTGTATGCACACGTGTATTTATATTAAATTGAAGTCAAAAGCATCAGTGACCCTGTAGGGGTAAGTGGCCAGCAAAGAAGGGCTGTTTAGATAAATGCCGTCCGTTACTGTCCCGTAAGGCAGAGGCGCTGACCTCTGCGTAAAGCGTCACCTTCACCGTGCCACAGGGGCCCTCGAATCCGAGCCCCACCGCCAACGTGTCCGGAAATCAGAGAGGGCAGGTGGCAGGTCGGGCCGTGAGCTCCGCTGAACATCGGATTAGCTGCGATCTCAGTGTGTGGGGTACACTGTGTATGGCCTCCTTTGTGGGATAATCACTCGCAGTTGTTCGTCATTGTTTCGTCCCTGGGAGTGGCTGTGGGTTATAAAGGATCTGATAATCCCCTTGTTGTGGTACATTACTCAGCGGGGAAGTTTGTCCGGTCTCATCCGGACAGTTCACTCAGGTGCTTCAGGGCGAGGTGAGAAACGTCTTCAGCTTCCATTCTTCATCCCGGCCCAGGTATATAAATCTGAGCCGGAAAATGGAAGAATTGGATGTGGACCTGAGCGAAAACGGCTTCTAGATTGAAGACACGCTGGGAGGAAATGGCTTAAACTGCACACAGCCTGTCGCTGTCAGAAGTAAACATCAGGAAAAGCGAATGATTCACCTGTAACGAGGCATCCGGCAGGATAAACTGGCAGCCGGAATAATCTGTCATATTTTTAATTGCTCTGTTATGGGCAAAATGCTCTTTGTATCAATATTAGGAGCAGCCATTGATTTTGCCGCTATCCAGGTGGTATTATAGGGAGCTCGTGGCTCGCATAATCGACTCGCGCTGGATCGATACTCTGTCGTCGTCTGTCAGTTTCACAAATTCATCAGTAAGTTTTACTCCCGCGTGGACCATCTTGGGTGTTATCCCTTAGGCAACGCTGGCGATCGACACCTCTGGCGGGCACCAGGAACGGGCTGACCGTCTGCGGTCCATTTCTGTGCTGCGTGATGAAGTCTGCGGTTCGACCTTTTCCCGGTCAAAGTGGGGACATTTTAGGTGTTTTGTGACTGAGGGGAGAGTGGACCAGAAGGGCCCCCACTTTTGGGAATTGCTGCCCCGTGTCGGGGGAGGGGGGCCGAGCATTGCTAATGATATCACGTAATAGATAATCATGGAAACAGGAATGGGATGTGGTTTTGCCGAGGATTTCGTTGACGTCAATCTAGTTCGTGTATGGAGCCTTATACAGGCTCCTTGATGCCTTCACTGCCAGCGGCACTGTCCGCGTGATGTTGGCCCTGCGTTGGAGCCCGCCCTCTGGGTGAGGATCACAGAGCCATAGTTGAATTGCCGCCCACTCTCCGCTTCCCAAAGGGGCTATCTCCGGTCATGCCCGCGAGGACGTCCGTCGGCTATTTATAGCGGGAGAGTGGCAATAAAAGTGTCGTGTAGCAGAGGACACCAAATCGTCCTCCTCGAGGGGTTCTGAAATGGGTGTGGGAAAGCCCAGATGAAGCAGGAGACCCCTGTGCAAGAGAAGCCGTGTCAGTGTTGACCCTTCGTTAAATCGCAGACAGGGGCAGGCAGACGTGAGACACCCAGACGCTGGTTATCCTGGTGGCCCCTTTACGCCGTCACTCAGAAATATGACCCATTTGTGATCTATTCGGTTCTAGATGCACGGGCACCGCTGCCGCCGCATAGCTGCCTGAAGCCTCCCAGACGCAGCGAGCTCACAAGCTTCTCCGGGCTGTCAGGGTACCGATCTGAAAGGGCGTAAGCCATGCGTGATGTTAAATGCTTAATCAGACCTTGGGTGACACTGACAATTGTATCTCTCCCAAGCTGCGGGGGGGTGCAGATGAGGGCAGCCGGTGTTTGTGATGGCACCCCCCCCCGGAAGTCTGTTTGCTTCACTTCACTCATCGGCGTGTAAACGCGTTACGATCAGCGTGACGCGTGGCTGTGCCTTCTTCCTGTAGCTGTCAAAGACGCTTGCTAGCTTCTCTTTTGAAAACGATAAGTTTAAACGCCGCAAGCCGTCTGATTAGAAAGTCAGTATAGCCGGCTGATATTCCGATGCTATTGCCATTAGTGCTTCTGCGGAGGAGGGCACACCAGAACCCCGTTTCCCGGCACATACATGGAGACAAAGCCTATCCCTGGCTGTCCTTAACCACCTCACCTTTACAGCTGCTTTGGGCTCGCGCCAGACACGGCTCTGTTCTGTCCATTCGGTGTGAACGCCTTAACGCCTGTGACAGCCTTATAAATCAGGCCTGGCGATGCCCTCTGAGGGCTCATTGTGCATTCCCTCTGCTAGCACCTGTTCCTCTGCAGGGAAATGCTTTGTTTTTCGGCTACGACTGTACGTACGTACGTTCCAGGTTTGGTCCTCTTTTTCCCCGACCCCGGTCGTGACCTTCCCCCTACCCATGGTCACCACAAGACCCGCTCACTGTTCCCGTGATCACAGAGCGCACACATCTTTGGACGCTGCTTGTAATTAAGAGCTTGTCTCGCATGTGCAGGCCTACACACCACCACCCCATGCTGTTTTTTTGTACCTATATCAGCACGTGTAAGTACCCTAAAATGCTGCACATGCTCCATACGTCCAGCCTGCCTCGCTAGGCGAAGGGCCACTGTTATTTTCAGCTCTGCTCATATACTGAAAATGGTGTATAGCATAATAACCTTTGCTGTTGTACTGGATAAGTGGTTATGGAAGATGGATGGATGGATGGATGGATGGATGGATGAGTTTTTTTTGTTATTCTCCAGCAAAAACGTAAATCCCTTTGCTGTACTCAAAGGTTACTTCTGGGTTATGGCAGCAGGTCCCTGATGCATTTGCACCTCTGTGTATCATTAGATTTCCTCTTGCTGCCGGTCCCCTGAGCGAGTCTGAAATGTGATTGGTTAAAAATCACATGCTAACCAGACCAGATGACAGACTTCCCCTCCACTTCCGTGGGGATAGCCTGTGTCCATAGCTCTTGCCACCCAGTTTGACTTTTTCTTCTTAATGGCCTGTCAGTCACTCTCTCTCTCGGTCCAGCATTGAGCCATCAAATGGAAGCATCTGGGTGGTAGGTGTCAACAGGGAACTGGGTAAACATGGGCTGGTCCAGCAGTCTGGACGGCGAGACTGGAACACTTGAGCCACATTTATGCGGTGAGCAGAAGATGGAGCTGATATGGGGGAAGGCATAGAAACCCTTGATCGCTGCCCTGCCCCCCTCAGTCCATATGCCATCCCAGGGGACCACTTGAGAGGCTGGAAGTGGGCCTACACAAGTCTGGTTGCCCTGATGTTTCACCTGAAAACACCCCATTTGAGTCCCTGTTTATTACGGAAATATGTTCAATCTCAAAAGTGCCAGAAACTAAAGTGCAAAAAACCTAATGAAAAATGAATGGGCTCAGTTACTGATACGGACGAGATTCCCTAGAGAAAATAAACGGCTCCATTCCGAAGGAGTCGCAGTTTTTTTGTAGCAGCCATCTTTGCCTGAATTGTGACGACCGCGGAATCTCGCGATGAGCTGTTTCCGCACCATTTTCCACCAGACCACGTGACCCCTGGCGGTGTCGTCTGCATGCACGAGGACACATCACGTACCGGTATATCCAGAGCTGCGCTGTAACAAGACTGGATGCCTTGTATTCACGTGAATGACCACCCTGCCGGCGAGACATTTTTCCGTTTTATTTAGCGGACACTTTTATCCAAATGTTGTTTTTTCATTGAAGAATGCCAGATTAGGTGGTCCCTGAAACCCTGCTCAAGGGACCGGCAGTGAAATTTCTCAGCCCACCCTGGGACTTGGACCTTCCGATCACAGCTGCCTAACCAGCTGCGTCATACACTGCGCCCCCGGTCAGTCGCGGAGACAACCTTGGCGAGCCGTAGAGACTGGTTTCCATCAAACTGGAGCCCCAAGGCTGATATCTGGGTACGGTTCAAGTGACAGAGTGGCCCGTTAGTCTCGGCAGCGTGGGCGGGGCCAGGTGTGTGTTAGCCTGACCGCCGGAACCCGCTGCTGTTTAAACACAGACCGCCGTTCATCGATCAGCGGGAGCGCGGCTCGCATCAGGTTTCTTCCCGCGGTTGCCGTACCGTGCTCTCCATTCCCTTATATTTATTTATATATTTCCCCCCAGTTGGCTTCTATTTTTGGCATGCTGGCTCTGCCTGGATTGGTGGGGGAGCACGGCGAGGGGGGCCCCCGTTTGGGCGCGGAGCTCATCGCAGTCCGAATGGCATCATTCTGCGTTCCTGCTGCCTGCGGCTCTTTCTGTCGAGCCGGGAGGATAATTCGATTGTCTGGCGAGATCCCCAGAATAACGAGTTAAATAATCATATCTATAATGATTTTAGGCCGGTGGCTTAATTGTACCGCAGCTGTTTCCGTGCTCCCTATTCTCACCGAATGGGTTAAAGATGCTTGTCTGCTGGCTAGCCCTGTTTAGCAGGAGGCTGGCGGGGTTTTCTGGCAAACACCATCTCCCAAAAGAGATTGACACTCCCTTGGCCGCCTGGACCTACGCTGTCCCTCCTCTCCGATGGGGCCACCAGCCCCAGTGCTGCATAGATGCCCGGGAGATGCATCACTTGAGCATTTCCTGCCCCTTTGCATTATGATAATTCAATTAAGGAAACACGAGTTTCATTTCTACGTCCCGGGCAATCCATCTCACTGACGAGGGCGTGTGGAGACGCTGTAAGACAACTTGAAGGCAATACCTCGCTGTGCTTGATTACACTTCTCTTCTGATTGTGTTTATTGCATCTGCAATTAATCTTTGAGGCAGATACTGTGGTGTTGCTGCTGGCCACACACGTATTCACTCCAGGAAAAGTTCTAGAAAATCCAAGTCTGTTGCCATCCTCGTCACCCTTCCTTACATATTATTATGTTTGTAATTAGTGGATCTCCTCTTCCTTACATATTATTATGTTTGTAATTAGTGGATCTCCTCTTCCTTACATATTCTTATGTTTGTAATTAGTGGATCTCCTCTTCCTTACATATTCTTATGTTTGTAATTAGTGGATCTCCCTTCCCTTACATATTCTTATGTTTGTAATTAGTGGATCTCCCCTTCCTTACATATTCTTATGTTTGTAATTAGTGGATCTCCCCTTTTTGTATCCATTGAATGTTTGGGGTGACACTGTTGTGTGTGTAATTTGAAAGGGGGTGGAATTAAGGGGCGTGGCTTAGTTTGGGAGAAAATGAGAGATTATGGGATTCACAGAGCGATGCATGATAAATGGATACTGAGCCTGCCAGCCCGGTCCGTGGCTCTAGGGACCCCTCCAGCTCCCGCTTGCTTCGGCCCAGTTCCAGTGCCGGTTTCAGTTTAAATCTATGTACCTGTTTGAGTTCAGCACTCAGCTACAGAATCCTGAGGCCACATCATACCGATGCCTTCGGCTGCCAGCCAGCCTTCCCCCCGCATCCCTCTAGGGGGCACCCATACGTGTTTGCATCTTCCCATATTGGCTAATTGCAGTCATCTGTCTCACGTGTCAGCCTCTTTCTGAGGGTGGGCATGGCCGCCTATATGTCGCATCAATGCGTTTGCTCGCCATGTGCATTTCTCCTGCCTCGGGGGATGGGTGTTTGGTGCTGATCCGTTTCGCAGCCAGCCCAGCTGATCCTGATGCTTGGCTCCTGCGTCACATACCGAGTCCGAAGCAGGAGGGCCCTAATTCCCACAGGATTAATGAGCCGGCTTTATCTCGTATACAGGTCCCGCTCCCCTTCCTGGCAGCGAGCGGCCCGATAGGTCGGCTCAATTGAGATAGTGCCTCTGAATCTAATTTTTTTCCTTCTCTCTAATGGATTTATCCCATTTAATAAGGTCAGTATTTGCAGGGTGGCCAAAATACCTGTAAATCTAAACCTGGGGGCCTGTGGATCGTATAACACTGGGAGGGAAACCACGTCTGGCTGAAAGGGTTTTTCAGAACCGAGTCATGGGTTCACATATTGGGGTGACAGTGAATGGGCTCTTCCTTACCTGTTTTCAAAGAGGGGCGCCCCTTGACGCCAGCCTGCAGACACCAGCCTCTCGTATGGTCGTTGCACAACGTTAGCAACCCCTACGCTACTCTCCTCTCATCACCGTACCCCGTCTCCTGATTCATGCTGCCTCTCAGTTTTTTAATCATGCGGATCTCTTTGGGGAAAAAAAAAATCACATGGAGATAGTGAGCCCTTTTGGCCGCGAGCCTCGCGGACCGGACTGCCGGAGAAGGCAACATTCCCGCACAGTGAAGCATGCTTCCCGCGAGCGTTAGTGCATCGCCGCTTCGGCTAGGTTATTACGGCGTTGCCGTCCGGCTTGAACGATGGGGGCCGCGTCGCTGAGACGCACAGAGGAAGACGTGATGCATTGTCTTCCCGCGAAGGCAGAAGCGAATTGGAACAAGCAGAAGCAGTCACTTCTAATGCGGCTGGCCCTTAAATGTGATTCTGCCTTATCTACCGATGGGCTTTCCTGGGCCTGAAATGATTGTCTCGCTCAAATAAACAGATTGAGCGTACCGTGGCCCCTTCGTTGTATATTGAAATAAATCTTTCAAATCAGATTGTTTTTTTTTTTTTCTTCTCAAGCCATTTCTTAGGCTGCCTGCTCTGCTTTGGAGCTGTCGCTCATAAATTTAGCCGCTACGGGGTATAAATCTCCCTCCTGGAGAGCTCTCGGCGTATGCTGACGGCAGGGGCGACGGGGGTGGGGTGGGGTGGGGTGGGCGGCAGCACGCTGAGGCGCTGGGGGCTGCTTCTCCCCGCAAGCCCCTCGGTCTTTCTTTCTGTCCCTCATTTTAAGCGGGAATGTGACAGAGGAAGATGTGAGGGGGCTTTTACTGTCTAGCCCATGCTGATGAGCAGCCAGACACACCCAGGGGGACCTTGGAAGGTGCCTGCACTTTTCTCAATCATCCGTTACTGCTTGTCTTTTAGTTATATAGTTTGTCTATTTGCATTTTAAAATGCAAGGCTAATAATTTCTTTTTTTTTTACTTTTTAAATTACCAGACACTTTTATCTGAAGCAACGTGCACCATTTTCAGCCAGTCCCTGGGGCAACTGGAGGAGCTGCTCAAGGGCCTGACGGTGAAACCGTTTTGCCAATTCTGGGATTTGAGCGAACAACTTTCTGGTGACAGACACAGCATCCTAACCCACGGAGCCACACAACATCGTTATGAACAAAAGTAAACAAGCACCCATAATTTTGCTTTTCTTTTTAATTATCCATTAATTATAATGTACTGTGTAGTGTACCCTGGCTGCCTATTGGCCATTTAGCCGACTTTAATTCCCTTTATCAGACCCCATGGAGGCGTATAACGCACCGTCAGTGGAAAGCGGGAGATGGGGACAACACTGATCAACGTGTCAACAGAGACTTTGGGAGGCTAAGCTACAACAGCAGCTGATCTTAAAATAACATCACAGTCTCCCTGCCAAATTGATAGGATGCAATTTAACACGCTCCGCGCGTGCTCAATGAAAAGTGTGCCGTTAAAGATGGAGCCCGCCCTCTTCTCGGTCATATGTTGTTACAGGATTTGGGAGAAAAAAGCTGCAACGTTGTCCCAAATGTTCATCAAGAATCACCTTGCAGTTTTAGAGTAACTTACGGGCCAGTTGCATTCACCAATCTTGCATGCCAGTGCACTCATATCTAAATCTGACCTTTGACCCAGCATGCACACACTACAAGCTCGTAACACCTCTCTTAATTATAGTGACCCTGTACTGGAAATCACAGCTAACGGGAAACTATACTGCCCTCTCCGGGCAACTTCGACATGCCTCTGTGATACCGCTTAGTGGTCAGTGAGTACACACAGGGGTGCTCCGTGGCCCGATGGCCTTTGACTGCCAGAATGCACCACACTAATGTAAAAGCATAGTTATATTTTTTTGTTATTTGCGATTATTGCTTATATCAAGTACCTATTCATGGACTAGAGAGATGATACACCTGATGTACCTGCAACGTAATGACCTTCTCTGGTAAAAATTCATACTGAGCAATAATATCAGATGGGTCCTCAGATCTGTCTCATCAGAAAACCTCTTCAGATCATCACCAAGCTGTGCCCATCCTCTGTTGTGAGGACGTCTTTGGATTATTTGACAAATAACCTTTTCAGGAAGTGTATGAAACATCAATAAACAATTAAATTATTATTCAATGCTAGTGAACATAAGGAAAAAAAGGCAAAAGCACTTAATTTAATTCCATTTGTTTGTTTTGTATATGTGGCAAGAATTTATCTAATAGACACACCAACACGAATGTTCCGTGTATATTCAAATCGGCACACCTACATGGAAGGTACAGTGAAACCCCTGCAAATAACCTTTTACGTCGAATGGGCGTGACGCGCTGACAGTTAACACTTGGAGCTGCTTAAGTAAATCGGGAGATTTTTTTAGGAGACGTGAGAAGAAGATGCCAGTGTGACTTTTTATGTAACGCACTAATATTACGATTCACAAAAGCAGCGGGCGTGCTGCTATCTCGAGTCAGGAAGGGAATACACCATAAATAAAATATTTATAAAATCAGATTACCTGACAGTGAAAATCAATATCACATTTCATAAACGATACGTATGCTCCCGCACTCCGTTTACTCCACACTCTACAATCGGCAGGAAGACAATAAGCCCTGTTTCCTGCTGCTTTAGCTGAGATCTACTCCAGTGGTTAATCAAGACAGCATAGGGCCCATTATCAACGTGGAATTGGCAGACAGTGACGGTAAAACCAAGGCTGTTATTGCCATGAATAGCCATGCGGTAATGGGGAGACTACTGGTCTGTCTGACTATTGTCGCATAAATGCAGAACTTACGACGGATTTCGGCTAATAAGAGGTTCCTGTGTGGGTCGGTGGGTTAAGATGCCACGTCTGAGGTCAGATGGCCAGTGGTTTCCCAACTGCTTCAGCACTGTGTGGACCCTCCTTTTGCCGCAGAAAGAAAAAAAGATGTATGCCGCTTTGGATAGAAGCATGTATTAAATAAATTAGGCCTAAATCTAACGTTTTTATATTGTGGGTAAACCCAATGCCTAGAGTTTGTTTTTTCGAGAAAGTGCTATCATAAGGAAACGTAAATATTGATTTTACTTGTACAAGCCTCCATTTTGCAAAAAAAAAAAAATGTTATACTGCTGAGTTGTTAATGAGATGTTTACTGAACTAAAACGTAAAGTTTAATTTCAGAGGGGGATTACCAGTCTTCCTTAGGTATACAGTCACGCAGAATTTTATTTGTGTAGTGTAACTTTAATAGTATTTTTTTAAGGCATAACATTCTACAATGTGCCACAGAAGTGATGTTTGTAGTGCAGACTATGCCACCTTTACACCACATTTATCCTTTAATCGTCATTTTTATATTAAAGCTTTAATGGTAATGTTCTAATTATAATTGCATGGGGTGTTTGAAATAGGTTGGGATGCTGTGCTTGTTATCAGAAGGTCACTGGTTTGAATCCTGGGGTCAGCAGAGTGATGTCACCATTGGGCTCTTAACCCCCAGGTTGTTCCAGTGACTGTTTTTTCTCAAAAAAAAAAAACATATATCACACTGGATAAAAGTGTACAGTGAATAAATTTACAGTGTAAATTTATGCCTGTGCACAGTTTTGTGCTGTCGGGGGCCTTAGGGCTGATACACGGTCAGCAGGATAGGTATGGCTCATTTCAGGAGGGCCACCCCCAGATCAGGACTCCGGGCAGCACAGGTACTTATGGGGTGAGTGTCCCTGTGACTCCTGTGAATTAGCGTCTGCTGATGAGTCAGCCCTGAGTGGGGGGGGGGCACCTGTGCGATCCTATCGATCGACTGACCACGGGTTGTCCGCACAGGTCATCTTTGTCCCGGAGGGGAGGACTATCGATTTCGCACACTGTGGCACGTAGCGGAAACGGGGGCTTTAAAGTCGTTTGGGGGGCACCCTACCCCCCTCCCCCCCGGTGACAGCTTGCTAGGAATGAGCACCGATGGCTCAGCTCGTAAACAAACAGGCTCTGTTATTGGCTGAAATGTCTACTGGTGCCGCTGGTGTTTGCTGGCTGTTTATGAGGCCTGTGCCACTTCCATTCTGTTCCTTAAACAGCCAGCGATCAGTAATTAGCCAGCGACCTCCATGCTATTATGTTATCCGGCCTCTGCGGAGGAGGGGGCCGCAGCAGTGCCTGTCACAGGCCTCCCTCAGGTCCTCCTTAAGCCCCGTATCACGCCGCCCCCCGGCAGCAATGGTGAGTCAGCCTGGTTTTGTCATTGTTATTTTGTCTTTTCCCCCTGAATCATGGTTTTATTTCTGTGGGAAAAAAAAATACTTTCCTGTTTTTCCTGAGCTGTTTCTCCTCCTCCGCCCCCCCACCCCACCGTTCCAGATTCCACCCGAGAGAGAGAGTTTCCTTCTGCTTGCCTTCGGAGTTTGATTTCTGGGGCTGTAAAAGTGGCGAATAACAGTCACAGGGCCACCCCCATGTGCGAGATGGTCATGGGTTACCCTCGGGATTGACTTGCTGGCAGTCTCAAGATGCCCATTCATGGCGCCGGGAAATATGGGAATTGCCATTCCATAAGTCTGGGTTGGGGGAGGCTGCCTGGTAAAGGCCCTCGGATGTCTTTCCTGGAACGTCACCTTCCAATTGATAAGCAGTGGACTGGTACTTGTGTCTCTGTGCCAAGCCCTCATGGTCACGGTAGCACTATGGCGCACTCATGCCACCTTTAACCTCTGTCACCCATGTGACCTCTGCTGCTTCCATCCATTACACATTTTCCTCCCTATTTCCGTGGCAATGATCCTGTTCTCCATAGTAACCGGCCGCTATTGTATTGCCTGCTATTGCGGGCCGTCTGTCTCCACCCCAGCTTTGGGTTCACCGGGCCAGGAGAGTCGGTAAATGGCGGTATTTCGTCATACCAAATGTTTGAGGGACGTTCGAGGACCTGGCTGGAGACTACGGCGTTTTTTTTAAAATTTTATTTTTTATTCCAGTCACTTTAAGATCGTTAACACTGGGAAAGGTTACTCCCAGAAGCCAGATAATACAGTAAACAGTAAATGATACGTCTAATTAAAGTCAGCGATGCAGGGCTTTCTGCGAGCCCTAAATGAAACATCAGCGTGACCAACATGGTGGATCCTCATGCGGTTATGGGAGGCGTCGGCATCGTCCAGGGGCAGCACACGTCGCGGTATAGAGCATGTTCGAACCCCCACTGAGTCCCACTTCTGGCCAGGAGCATAGCTAGACATTCTGGGACAACCCCCCCCCCACCTAATTTTATGTATAATTTTACATATTCAAAGGCCCCTATAAAGTGCTCAGCCCCCTGTGTCTGCCAATGACATCCATGCCCCCCACCGTGCCCTTCCTTCTGGCCCCTGTAACTTTATATCCAAACGGGTGAATGTAAGCTGGTCATGCTGTACAAGGGAAACGGCATTTATGAATTTGCAGAAGGAAAAAAAAAGCCTTTAAAAATGACAGAGGATGTTCAGAGTATAAAAGCAGAGGGCTACCTCTGACTGGCCGGTCTGAAAGGGCCTGTCTGACAGGGGCGGGGCCACAAGGGCATTGGCCTCAGCTGAAAGCTGATTGGCCCCCAGAGTGCCTCCCCCCCCATCACTCACCAATTCAGAACATACCATTGGCTAATGATAAGGTCAGCCCCTTTGTATGAATCATCCACTCCCCCCTTAAAAAAACTCTACAGTCACCCCTGTTGCCTGACACCGTAGTAATTGCCCTGGCAGAAAGGGGGCACAAAAGCAGGGCAGAAAGGATGTGGAGACGCACGTTCCTGCCGAGTGCTTTGTTCTGCTAATGAGACATTTCCGGAACATTTCCTTTCGCCCCGGATCTCTGATCCGTTTGAAGCCACGCGTTTGATCGAATGTGGTGGAAGACAGATACATTAAGATATAAGTGGGGAAAGTTCCTTTTTTTTTTTTTACGCATGGTAAAACTTTTTTTATACCCTCTGACCGTGTAGCTCAATGGAAACTGAAAAGGTCGGCACAAATCAATGAGATGAGTGCAAAGGTCACTTATCAAAGTTCCCGTTTTTGGGACAGTGGTGCCAAAAACGAGCCGTACTTAACGCCAGAGCACAAGACAGTTGTTATGCCATCTAAACATCACAGGTGGACTTTACCACGCTTGTGTATATTAATTAGGGCAGTTGTTTTTCTGCTATTGATGGCTTTGTTTTTATTACAAAAGGGTACAAATGCCTAAATCAACGGAACTGATTTTATGGGGAGTGCCAGAGCATTTAATCAATCGTTTGATTTATCCAGGCAGCACGCTGTGCAAACCCGAAGGCTTCAGGACCGATTTCAGGCCCGTTAACTTGGTGTCTGCCCCCACATGACCCAAAGTGTGCATCCCTAAACACTATCTGACCAAAAAACGGTTCAGAATTAACTACGCACCCCATTGCCCTATCACTAGGCCTCAACAGGTCATGTGACCGACACAGGAGGCACAGACATCATTTACAAGTCGTTTCTTCGCATAACGTCATTTGCTGAGGTTCTAGCTGTCAAATAAACATGATTGTGTTCAGTCACACAAATTATTATTATTAATCAACACGATGGCAATATAGTTACCTACAGACAGCATAACCCTAGAATTATATTACAGGCAAAGCCAAAAGTAAACGAAAATGTTTTGTTTGGAATATTTGATTATTACTTTTCTTCTAAACCATATATTAATTCTGGCAGAGGGTCTAGGTGAAGACAGACCCAGAATGTAACATGTGAACAATGTTTCCTGCGTGTCATATCAACTTCCTGTTAGTTGACTGTAACTTGAATATCATTGTTACTTGTCTTAAGTTGGCGAGCATCAGTCTGTGTTTTTCTTTTTTGTTGACGGCCAGGTGATGGAAAATGTTTACTCATTGTAATTTATTTTACGTACTTGTATGACCAGGATATGTACATTCTGCGATACACGGAGTAAGTCAAGTATCTGTGTATTTAATGCTATCGAGAGTGAGGATTTGGACAAGGGAGACCTTGTTAGTCCTTCTTTCTGATAACTGTTCCATGTTTGTCTGAAGCTCTGCGGTCATGGTAAATAATATACTTTCAAGTGACGAACAATTCATTACCCGCCACGATGCGGTGCTTTGTAATGAACTAAATTCATTAGTGTGGCAGTAATTACACACTTGTCTAATTAAAGATCTCAGTGCTGAATATAATTTGGTTAATTATTCACTGTGCTCGGAGTCAAGTGTGATAACCCTGAATTGTCAGGTTGGAGGTTACCACCCTGACCCCAGGGAGCCATTCGGAAACGTTATTGTTCTATGGTTCGATAAAATAATGGCAGAAGCTGAAAGTTCTTTGGCTTCTCTTATGTTAATCTGACATCAATGGGTCATTTGTCATTTGGTTGAATGTTCAAAGTCATATGACTGTATGCGACTGAATATTCACTCGGACCTAGTCTCTTTTGATTGTCCCATCTCCTATGCCCTTTTCTTTTTCGCTACTCGGACACTGGCTTTGACATAAATGACGGGCACTGTGGCTATCTTGTAATGCTCTTTGGACTGAGGGACTCTCAAAATCGGCAAATCGCTGGTATAATTGTGGATGCTCCCTGACACTGGTCCTTGCTTCAGACACCTTTGTCTGTGTGTGTGTGTGTGTGTGTGTGTGTGTGTCTGTGTGTCTCTCACTAATACACAGTGTGACCTTCGTGCTTAAAGGGCTCGTGCTAAGCGAGAGGTTCCTGTTAGGGGCCCCCAGTTAGCGTAGAACTGGAGACGCTGGCTCATGCCCCCGAAAGCGTCGCTGTTCATATGTCCTAGAGATGGGGGTGGGGGGCACATAGGGAAGCACCTAGGCAGCGAGCCGTGAAATGAGAGGATAGGGAAGCTGCTGAAGGTCCTCGGAGATGAGGGGGTGGGGGTGACGTGCCTGGTGATGTCATGCCACAGACGCAGTTGGGAGGAGTTGGATGTTCAGGTGGCCCCCTGTCCTCCTCTCTTTTCCTCTCACCTCCGTTCAGCTCTGTTATCCTCACCTGCTCTCGGCTCCACTCTGCTCTTCTCCTCTCTCTGCACTCCTTCTCTCTTCCCCTCGTCTCTTGTACTCCTCTCTTCCTCCCCCCTGCCTGTCCTTAGCAGACAAAAATGAATCTCTGGGATTGGGGGGGTGCACTAGATTTTGGGGGTGGGGGGGAGGGGGGTTGGTTCCTGCTCTCTCCACTCCCATGGCAGGCTTTGAAGCCCTCCCTGATCAGTGCTCTACTGGTGCTGAGTAGGCAGGAACCTGGCGCCAGCCTGTGGCCTCCTGCTCAGCTCTGGGGAGGCAGGGGGCTGGCCTTGAAGCTTAAGGCCGAAAATTGCCACCGCCACCCTCCCCCCCAGGGCAGCCACCCACCGCTCTTCCTCCGTCCAACCTCTTCTCCTCCTTTATTCGTCTGTGGACGACCGCCTGTTCCTTTTGCCCGCTAGGATCTGAAGCCGTTTCCAGTCCTCTAACAGGGTCAGGGTTTGGAGCCTATCCCAGGCAGCACTGGGTTGGGGTCCACGCTGTGTCTATCACAGGCCACACATACACATGCATAAAGTAGTGCTGGGACTCAAGTCAACAACCACCAGTGCAATGCACTGAGCTACCATGCTGCCCTATAACCTGTCTCTATAATAGGTATGACGTATAAAAGGACTGTGGTATAATATTCAAATGCTGATATTTTCCACACTAATAAATGCCTGCTGTTTCTCACACGCGCTCAGATTAGACGGACGCTTCAAAATGCCCCTTTATTTGAAGTCTGCAGAAAACAGGCATCGCACATCAGCACATTTCCCAATGACATTTCCATTTGTAAATGAACTCGTTAACAGCAAGATGCGAGTGCTCTGTGGGCCTGATGACACGCTTCATTATCATATTTCTGGGATGACGCCAGAAGGGAAGTGACATTTCTCCATGAGTTTGTCCGGTCCCTGTCGGATGGCGCGCCTGCGATTCCCGGCGAGAGAAGGAGCCTTTAAAACGGCAGCAGGCCGGGGAAAATGTCGGTTCACAGCAGAAGATCGGCATTGTTATAGGAGATTACTGCGATTGCATCCCCTTGCCCGCCTCGTCTGCAGCTGACAGCTGCTCGTGTTGGGGAACACGGCGCTTAATCCCACACGCTAAATCACGTCTAATTGAAAAAATACACTAGGCTCAAACTTCCTGCAATTTAGAACATTCTAGAAACACTTTACTTTTCCGTATAGTGAGAAGCATGGTTTTGCAAACTGGAAAGCAAGAAGTGTACATTCGTAAACATAATGCCTATTTGAAAAATATGTACATAGCTGGCATAATTATAGAAGTGAGTTTAGCGAGTGTCAACAAAAGCCTGAATAACTGTGACCTGCTTGCCTCTGGACTGTGGAAATGACTCTGATGGGCAGGGTTCTGAAGGGTTCGAGGTCTCCGGTGTGACGCCAGTAATAATGTACTGGAGCCAATTTGCGTGTGTTTGTGTGTGCACATGGATTATATATATATTATATTGTGAGATTGTGAGGACTATTTTTTCTGTATCCACAACGAGAAATTCAGTTTTATACAAATCTCTGACTGCAATCAAAAAACAAAAAATGCCAAAAGTCTTGTATTATGTTTGGTTACTTGACTTAGGTTAGGGCTGGGTAGGGGTTAAGGTTGTCATGTTGGGATTAAAGTTTCTCCATAGAAATAAATGGAGAGTCCACACAAAGATATGTTTACCAACTTGTGTGTGTCTGTGTCTGTGTCTGTGTGAAAATTCCACCCTGAGCCTGAGGGTGAAGGGTTAACCCGTATGGAGTGAGTCCCCCTTCTGCCGTTGCCATGGCGCTGAGGAAACACCAGAGGGGTGCCCTTACGTTGACTTTGACCGCGTCTTCGCTTGACGGAGTGAGACAACCGGCCCAGTGATTTATGTGGCGACGGAGAATGAAATATGAAATACGGGACGAAAGAATGATACTCTGTCAGGTGATTAAGGTCCGTATTAAAGCCGTTATATTACCCCAAACGGCTCGCGCAAAGGCTTTCACCGTCCATCTGCGCAGAGAAACACCTTTTGCGTCGAGATGAATTCGCTAAGGTGTTCATGTTAATGTCATTACATTTATACAATGCAGTCAGCCAGGTACACCGATATATACCATGGTAGGAAGCGTGGAGCACACACACTGCTCTTTAGGGGTAGTCTGTGCGCCGCTGCAGAGGTGGAGTGCAGGGTGTATCAATCTTGAGCCGGCCTCACGCTGGGCGTCTGCAATCTGTGCCGAGTGATTTCTCTCTAATCCTCTGAAGATCAGCTCTGCTGTAGGGGCCTCCGCTTCAGAGTCATACCGTACTTTCCTTAGCTCAGGACTTCTCTCTCTCTCTTTATTTTTTTCCCGGTAAACACTTGCACAGGAACCGTTTCTACCTTTTTGTTTGTGGTTCCTATTTACTTTTTTGTCCGTGCTTCCTGTTTACTTATTTGCTTGTTTGTTTGCTCGTTCGTTTGTTTCTTTGGCGAGGGGGGTGTGGTGCCGAGGTGTTTAAATCCCCGGGATGGGCCACATCTGGGAGGCCGCTGTGAAAGTGCTAGAGGACGCTAGAAGCTGGGGATGACACCCCCGCCACACTGCTCCTATGCCCCAGCCTCTTAAATTAAACAAAGCTTTATTTACCTTTTGCACAATTATGTCAGAATGTGTTTTTTTTTCACAGATCTCTGTTTAATTTAGTCGTACACACATGCATACATAGAGGTGAGAGTGAAGCTTGCAGTCTGAAGGCCAGGTCAGCTGTTCCTCTAGTACCCCTGAAACATTTTTTTTTGGGGGGGGGGGGTTGGAACCTCTTCAAGGGTCTAAGAGTGATGTGTTCTTTCTGCTGAGAATAGGATTCAAACCCATGACCTTCTTGTTGCAGACACAGGGCCCTAACCTACTGAGTCACACATCATCCCCCATGGCCTCCCTTTTGCTAAGCTTGGTTCCAGTCTCCCCAGTTCGCATCCCTCTTTGGTAAATAAAAAATCACAGGCACCTCCTCTGTTCCCCAGATGGCCTCCAGCTTAGGTGTGGCTGAACCCCCCCCAAAAAAAAAGTCTTCATCATCAGGGTGCATTCCCCCCAGTGTGGATCCTGGGCCCCAACGAGATCCCAGAATGCAGCTCTGTGGCTGGGCCCCGTTTTCTTGTCACGTGACCGCGGTGCAGCTCTGCTCCTGGCATTTTTACACGTACACATAAACAACGCTCGGTATGGAGGAGCGTGAAAACCCCTCAACAGAAACTCCCCGTGTGATAGATGAGGAGGCGTGAGGACTCGGAGGCAAGCTCCCGCAAACTGGAAGCCGTCTTAAGTCACAGGTCCCGTAGCGATGACTCATTGTTGACAGTGGGCATGGAGAAAGTCTGGAAATGGCCGTTCCGAATGGGGACAGAGTGCAGGGCTCAAGCCTTCATCGACGGAGAAGACGAAGATTACTCACGACAGGTGCGGTCCGGTCGCAGGCTGTGTGCTGGACACGGCGGTACTTTTTCGGCTGAGAGGGTAGCGGCATCCAGGTGACGAGGCAGGGGGATCTGCTTCGTGCCTCATCGAGGGCTGTCGTGTCTGACCTGCATCCCACTGGGGAGGGGGTGGGTTGGAGATTTAGTCCACTCTCTGGCTCTCTCCATCTCTGTCTGGTGTCCCTGCCTGACAGCTTGTCCCAGGGGGGTCGACAGGCTCCCTTTTAATTACTTCCCCTGATGGGCGGTCCCGACAGCTGTCCAGGAAGAGGTAGGCCACCGTCTCGGAAGCCAGGCAGCTGCCCCCTTTAGAAAGGATGCAGTTATGTCATGCTTCAGCGAAGCCTCCAAGTGAGCCAGCCTGCAAATGAGCTTGTTTCGCTGCCACGGCAACATGGCGTGTGAGAGGTTCCGTAACAGTGGGAATAACAGGACAATAAGATGAAGTGTGTTTTAGTATTGGTTTTGTAGTATTGTCATACTGTTTTAACAGTATTCTAGTACTGTAGTATTTGTTTTAGTAGTGTTGTAGTATTTTTCTGTAGTACTGTAGATTGTTTTACTCTGAGTATTGTTTTACTCAGGAAGTATAAAAAACATCAGTGATTCCAAAGAGTTAATGTCGGGTTTAAAGACAGCAGATGTATGTTTTTAGGTTTGAACTGGCACAATGGAGGCTCTCACATTTATTTGCATGCGTGCTTGAAATACGACTGCTGTTTTCTCCTGCTCACAAAAAGAACACGTGCAGTGGCAGCTTAGTGGCACTGGGTACGGCCGTGTGCCCGCGGCAGGGACAGAATGTGAGCCTGAGTCACGCACCTTTCCTCAGCACGCCGGTTGCAGTCAGGGTCCACCCGTTTCCACCGGATGGAGTTTCAGTCCTATGACCAGCTGGCGGGCTGCCACCGGATCCAAGTGGCTCACGGCTCGCCCGCGCGTGACCCCTGCCGTCATGCCTGAACTGTGGCCTCCTTATCCTCCCCCCATCCCCCATGCAGGTGTTCTGTTTTTTTTTTTTTGTTTATCGTGACTCCAAAAGCCACGCCGGTCGGATCCTATTCCCCGCAAGTAGCACTCTCAGCAGACAGACGTGGCGAAAAGCTGCCTTATCTCCGTCCCTCTCGATATATAATGAATGTGTTTAAATATTAACTGCACATAAACGCACACGCCGTGCCAGAATCGCTTCAAAATCTAATCAGCGGTTATTAAGATTGGAGGGAACGTGGTTGCCTTAGGAGATGAATGACAATTTCCCCTTGAGAACTGTCGAGCATAATCCAAGACCTTTATTGTGGTCTCTGAGCTCGGAGCTGGAAGGGTGTGTATATGAACCTCCCAGTGGCCCTGCCCACCAGTGGCATGAAGACACGGGTGTTCCGCTTGTTGGTGGCCTGGGTTTTTTTGGGTCGTTCAGCCACAGAACAGGCCTCGGTGACAATAAGGCAGGGGGCCACCGTCACCAAAGACACTGGCACCGCTGAGGAGAGCATTCCGTGCCAGATTACAGCGGGAAGCAGAGCCATGCATGAGTGCAGCAGGGAACATTTTGGGATGGGAGTGTTCCCGCGGAATACCGTGATGCTCCGACACTCAATCCAGGACAGTAAATGTCAACAAGGTGGTTCGGCGCAGCTCAGCCGACCCGAGGCTCACAGAACTCCTAGAAGTTCTCCGAAAGCCTTTTTCCCAGAATAGCCGTGAGGCGTTTCTAGTGAGAGGTGACCACCTTTGAGAATTCAGGGGTTATTCACCTGCCTGTACGTTCGGAGAACTGCTCCACTTAAACGGGAGGTTAATTCCTGGTGTTTCCGTTTAGCGGTGTAATAAAACCTTCATCCTGTTAGGCGCGCGTCATGTGGTCGTGCCCGCTTACCCAGTGGCCCCTCGATGTGCATTGGCATGCGCCAAGCTCCTCCCCCTGGCCGCGCCTCAATCCGCTCCCTCAGGGGTAACTTGCGAGGAATCTACCTCACCGGGGTCCCACCTGCCGCCTCGAATTTTCCCGTCCGTCCTTTTCGGCGTAGGACTATTGATTTTGCCTCGGATGTGCATTATTTTCTGCACCGGCATTAGTTTTGAAAGCATGACGGGAGATGGATCGATGGTAATCATACTCTGCCGCCGATTCCCCGGCTCCATTACCGCCTAGGGAGCCTCCTCGGGCCCGTCGGCGTACCCCAAGCCGCTGCGTGAGTCCTTGCCTGCGAATGGCGTGGGTCGGCCACCTGGGGGAATCGCACCGGGACCGGGCCTTATCTAAGCCGACCTGCGCATCAATAACACCCCCCGCCCCCCCTGCGCCACTTCAGATAACGGCAGGATGAAGTGGAGTGTATGATATAGTATTTCATCGCTGCTATTCTGGGATTATTTACATGCCCTTCTTATTAGAATCCCCGTTCATCTGATTTAAATAAACGTCGCTTCTCTGGTAGTTTTTATTTTTAAAGCCCCCCCCCCGTGGTAATAGCAGCAACCAGACAAATGGCACAGAAAAGTGATGATACTGGAGATTTCAGCCAGGCAAATAAAGTCTGATAGAGGAGGAGATGCAGGGAGACGGGTGCTCAGCTTAGGCTTGGAGGAGGACCGGGCAGGCAGGCCCATAAGCTCATCTCCAGTCCTGCTCCTGTCTCTCTGTGTATCTTGTGGAAATTTCCGGAACGGATCGGTCAAACAACACGGACGTTAGCCGAAAAACAAATGCAATATTTTCGTCCGGATCTGGAAATGAGACGATCGTATGCATGTTTTTTTTGTTTTAATTTCCCCTTCGCTGTCAGAAGGAGGAATCCTTCATAATTCACTTCTTAAGACTCTGTAGAAGGAATAAGCTGCATTATTTTAACGGTGGCTGGTTTGATCCTTCACTTAGTATTTCTCATATGATTTACCGACTTTGTATCTCCTTTAAATCCACTGCAAATAGCGACGATTACGGCTCCGCAAACGCCATATTAAAACAATCATCATTCTTAAATGTCAGCCGGAAATGTTTCTGCGCATTTTTGATCTATGCTCTGTTTGATGGATTATGCGAATTAGCCCTGTAATATTTAATTAACCCTGCGATGAATCAGTGTTTAAAAAAATCCGCCTCGGATGTGGGAAATCTAGTGGTTCTTCTACTGTTCACCCGTGTAACCCTGGGGAGCAAAGGTGCGACACCCTTGTCTTCGGGTGTCTGCCAACAAGTCACTGGCTGCTGGTGACTTTTAGGTTTCTGTGAGTTCCATGTACCGCTATTAGCTTTAGGGAAAACAATGATAATTCTATTAATTATGCTTACATATTAGCGTAATGCATAAGCGCCTGTCAAGTTAGGGATGGAAGGTACGTGGAGGTCAGCATAATAGGGGGTAATTCTAGGATTTATTTAAGGTGGGGGGCCATGTTTCATACAGAGGAAACAACCTCACCATTAGCCAATGATGTGTTTTGAATCAGTGAGTGACAGGTGGAGGGGGCACTCTGAGGGCCAATCAGCTTTCAGCTTGAACCAGTGCCCCATGGCCCCACCCCTGTATATGCCGCCTGATGTAACTGAATGTGGGTGTGAAAGGTCACGTGCAGCCGGACTCTGCACGGCACCACCTGCTGGCAGTCACGAACCGCAGATGCCATTCCACGGCACAGTGTGCTCGCCCTTGCACCAATCAGGTGGCTTGTTGGCCAGCTTTCCATCGGCACCCGCCAAGCCGCCTGGCGGCACTCTCTGGAAATGCGCACCATATGATTCCAGACCGGCCTGTGTCTCGTGGCTGCCCTTGGCAACTTAGGGATGTGACGTGGCCGCCAGGGAATTATGGGTAGCTGAGACATCACTGTCCCTCCCGCGTCCCGGTCGATGTGGTAGCTGGGTGTGATGAGCAGGTGCTTTCTGCTGAGCTGGAAATCCTGTTTAATCCTGCTGGGGTGACTGGGAAAGGGCGAGCGGCCTCAAGGGAAGATGGCGTTAACGACGGCCCTCCGCTGAGTGCTGACCACGCTTCATCCTCCTTTTTAAGCCACTGAAGTACCCCCATGCAGCTGGTCATGTGACCAGCTTTACACTTCAGCTGTGTTCTTGCGATGCGCACTTCCAGCGGTTAAGGGAGAATTTAGGTCATTCATCTCGAGTGTTTATTTATATGTGTGTGTGTGTGTGTTTTAATGTTGGTCCACAGAATATAGTTTAAATTCGCTCATCGGGCTTTAATCTAATAAAAACATCCATCTATCCATCCATCCATCCATCCATCCTGCGACCACTTATCCAGTACAAGACACAAGGAGAAAGGATTCCCACTACATTCAAATCATGCTAAACTATATTATTTTATTTGTAAATCTTCTGGGCCCATATAGCAGCAGCAACTCATTCATGAAGTGGTTTATCGTTTGAATTAAGCGAAATTGTGCATTTGATCACTCGGGGGGGGGACTTCCAAATCACTGAGGAATGGCTCCTGTGAAAAATCATGCCCTGTCTGTAAGAGCAGCTGCTCCCTGTGGGTGGAAAATGAACACCTTGTCAAATTTACATCATATGGGTCTGTGCCGGATTGCCACCGAGGTCATGGAGGCACCTGGCAGTCCGATATCAAAGCGATCCCATCAGCACTGTCACGCAAGGAGGAAATACAGGTATCCTATTGGCCGAAAATGCAGGGATCATATTGGCCGAAAGCATCCGCTCCTCAGTGGCTTTTCTTGTCCCTGTCACAGATCACTGCTCTCCAGGCAGATTTAGCCGCTCTTTATAGTCATCCATCCCACAAAGGTCTAATTTCTTTTGTTCCAATGCCTTAGAACAGTGTTTCCCAGTCTGGTCATCAGGGACCCACAGTTGGTCCATGTTTTTGCTCCCTCTGAGCTCCGTGACTCTCCCAGCTCCTGGTAGGGAGTTGGAAGGGAGCAAAAATACGGAATGTTCCATGTCCCCAAGGAACGGATTGGGAAACATTGCCTTAGAATCTCCCAGTTCAAGACCCCTTTCCTGGTGTCCGTGGAGTCCGGGTTGGTGGCTCGCTGGCACGTGGTGTCCCATACTCCCAATTTAACCTCAGTAACACTCTGGCAAGAGACACGTCTGGTTTATTTCTGACGGAGAGCACCTCCATTGCAGGCCCAAATATACTTTGGGGTCTATTTATAGACAGAGGGTGGGATTTCGGAGTTTTCGTGCCAGCGGTGAACCGGGGGCACTTAGCTCACTGGCTCCTTCTACACTTATCAAGATTTTGTGGATTAATTGGGTGGGAAACAGGCATTATTAACTCAAAAGGCACTGGGGAGGGATTGGATGATCTCATCCGTGTGAATGAACCCTCTGACACGTCACCTCTGCTCAGAAGCGGATGCAATCCGAGCAGATGGACAATGCGTGATGAAGACGGAAAGTAGCGGGGGTGTGGGGGGGCACAGATGGGTGTGGCAGAGGGTGCAAAGGGCGCAGGTGGACAGGCGGGCCATGGGGGGGGGGGGGGCTCTACGCCGACCGGTAGGTTAGCAGAGGTGATCTGACGGCCAAATGGGATATTGTTCACGCCCAATCTGTTTCCTGTTGATGACGAACACCAGATTTCAGCGGGAGTCTGCCGGGTGAATAACAATTTCCGATTCATGTCTGGAGAAATGGCATTTTTCAAAATAAGAGTCATGAGATGCTGGTAAAATTTACAGGAGCCAAAAGCGAGGAGAATGTGAAATGTGAGCGAGTCAGAGACACTAAACACATCACGCTCAGCACTCAAAACATCTCAGCTCAACTCCCCATGGGGCCCGGAGCTGTCAGGGAACACAGTTAGCCACTAGAGCCTGTTACACCCCCCCACACACATCCTGAAACCTACATCAGAGGCAGGAACCCAACCCTAGAGTCCTCTATCCATTTCCTCTTTGGACCATGACCTCTTAGCCGACCCAAACCATGGCTTCTTTGTGGTGCTTCTTTCTCCACATCTTACCTTTACTCGCTTTTGAGACACGCACAGTTCAGAAGGAAACTTCAGCTCCCAGCATAGGGTCAGGACTTTTATTTAGCAGCCTTTGAGTGTCTTGGGAGGGTTAAGCACCTTTCTGAAAGTCCAACATCGATGCGACCGTTCTGCTGAAGCCGGGGCTGGCGACCTTCCGATCACAGGCACCAAAGCTGTGGCAAATATATGACTGCCTCTCTCTGGTTGGAAAAAGGGAGCTCGCATACCTCCGGGCTCCAGGGGGCGCTCTTCTTCGACGGGACGGCTCTCTGCTACCCCTAAGCGCACCTCTGGCCTGGCATTAGCTGCATACCAATGAGTTTGCTTCTTTATACAGTTATGCTGTATTTACACGTGTTTCTGTAGTGACCAAAGCTGCCATTCACTGACAAGCAAAGAGAAACACGAGATACATGAATAGAATAAAATCTGGACTGCAACCAGCAGCAGGATTGAGTTGCACTTCTCGTGCATGGATTTGCCCCAATGCCCACATCTGCTGAACTACTGGAAAATACTGTGTATGTTTGCATACTGTACCTGCGGCACTGCCACTTTAAGATTGGACAGATTGGACTTCCATGTACTCATTTTATAACGCTTTGTTGTGTTTATGTTGTTCTGTTATGTTAATGTTATGTTAATATTGTGCTAATGTTGTGTTTATGTTCTTATGTTCTGTTATGTGTTGTAAATATAGGCAGCAGTGTTCCCTCTGTCCTCTTCTTTGCACTATAAATTATTCCAAAAGTCTATCTTTAGCACAATAATGCTTGCCCTGCCATGAATGTTGTACCGTGAGTTTAGGAGTGTTTTTTTGTTTCACTGTGTACTGTACATGACTGAGATTACAATAAAGCCTTACTTACTTGATAAAGTAATAGGCACAGGTTTGGCTTTGGAGTGAGACTGGTGCGCATGAGGAGTGAAACGGCAGCTTTTGATATTTTCCATACTTTGGGACAAACGACAGAAACAGCTGCTGGTGTTTACAAGCGGATCATGTCATGCAGTTATACAAACCATTGAAGGACAGGCTGCGTGGAGACCCAGCTCGAATCGGCCCATGTCCTCTTTGGAAAGTCAGCTAACAATGCTGGACTACAATGAGAACAATTTGCATAACTTGTGCATATCAGAAGTATCTTGTGGTTTGTGTCTATCAGTTGGTTTGGGCTTTGTTAAATTCCCGTCATCATCCATCATTAGATCACGGGGCCTGGAACCTATGCCAGCCTGCATTGGGTACAAGTTGTGGTACACCCTGGATGGGATATCAGTCTATCATAGACCACTTGCACACCGTCATACTTGTGATAATTAGTAATACCAGACATCAGTTAATGTGTCAACCATGTGATAATGATATGGGATTTGAACTAATAACCTTCGGGACATGGGCAGAGTCCTAACCAACCCAATCTGCTCTGTGTTGTTAATGTTGCCGTAATTTTAGCATGATTTTAAAAATCGTTTGGCCTCTATCCTCCATGTCATGGGAGCGGTGTTTTCTACACAATCTAAGCAGTACAGACCCAGAAATGAAAATCACGACACCAACATGATTTTAGTTTCCCCTCCTTCAGTCTCCCGGGGTGAATATTGATCTCTCGCTTTATTCTCCGGATAAAAGTGGATTTGCAGAAGTAATCACTAAAAGTGAGGGTTCTGTTCTTGCCGTTTTGAAACGGCACATAAACACAGAACGCTCACAAACGATTTGAGGAAGCTTTAATTAGAAGCCAGCTGGGATTCTTCTTTTGAAGCTGGTTTGAGAAAATTTGTTGAGTTGTAGTGCCTCCAGAAATACATGTGGGTTGTGTCATTCTAGAATTTTCTGTAAGAGCGAAGAGTAGGTTTGGAGCAGTGTGGTCATCTGGGACTTTCCTCTAAGTGTGCAGATCCTAAGGTCCTAAGTCCAGGTGGTTTTGGGTTGTCCTGGATTTTTGAGAGATACACAGTAATTAGGCTCAGATCACTCTGTTATCTTGGCCTTAGAGAATTCCAGAAAATTCACAACGATCTCACACTTGGTACCGGTGCCACCGTCAGTCAGGAGACCGAGGATGGCTTGAAGGCGATGAGATCACGATGGGATTACCACCTTTATTCCCCGCTGTGTCCAACTAAATGGATTTTTTTTTAACGACCCCACAGAGTTACAGAGAGATTAGTGAGATGGCATCCTTGAAAACTAAAACCTGTTAATCAGGACTTAAAAAAAAAATTAAAAAGAAGAGATCATTAACCTACATTGTTGTAATTTATGTGGGAAGGTCCTCTAATCCTTTTGTTAATATCGTGGCCTTTTCTGTTTGAACTCGGTATTCTCACATCACATTACATAATTCCGCAGAAAAAGCTTCTTTTTTTTTAAATGAAGCTTGTAGGTTTTAAATGTTGTTGCCTTCAGGATAATCCCCTTCCTGAAAGATATAGTAGTGGCTCCGATCCTGGGACGGGCCATTAGTCACTCCTGCTGTGTTACTCATTAGAAGTACTTACTGTCTCTCCACCTCGCCCCCTGCAGGTCGCTGGAGGTATCACCCATGCAGTTGCCTCTCCCCTAAAATTAGCTCTGTACTAACATTATTTACATGCAATTTATGTAGCAGATGCAATATTATCTAAAACAACATGTGACTGAGGAAGATGGATCAGACCATCCCTGGACCAATGGGGGTGAAGGGGGCAGACTGCCCTGGGATTCAAACCAGCAACCTTCCCATCACAAACACAGTGTCCTACAGAGTCACGCACTGCCACATATTTTATGGATGTGCTGGTTGGGTAGTGGTTGTCGGGGCGGCTGGCGGTCACCCCACACTCGCTGTTGTCAGATGCCGATTGAATCCCAACGAACCCCAGACACTACCGGTGAGGGCAGATGGCAGTAAATCCAGGGGGGCATTATCCTGATGCGGCCACATGGGGTGCTAGAGAGTTTTGGCACCCAGGGTGGGTGGGCACTCACTGGAGTCAGGGCTCCTACTTTCACAGAGGAGATGCTGTGTCACGGCAAATATCGCTTAGGCCTCCAGCACTGTGGTGTCTTCCCCGAGACCTCCTACTGTGAAACCTGCCCCCCCCTTTTTTCACGGCAGGCCCCGCACCCCCCC